>KV426066.1:0-108411 GCA_001632375.1 Exidia glandulosa HHB12029 | reverse complement strand
CCGAGCTTATATATGGTCCGTCTCAAGTATCTCCCGAAGTTCCCGCTTCTACTCTTGTTGCAGAGTGCGCTCGCAGTCGTTCTGGATGCCGCTTCCGATACCTCCGTGTTATCCGAACGCCTGGCAGTCGTGAGGCTTTCCTGGTGAGAGTTCGGGGTGGATCTCGGTATCCTGAGATGCGTGCCGAAGGGGATCGTTGAGCAGCCGACCGGATCCGCAATCGTCTCTAGGCCTTTCGTAGGTCATACTCGTGAGACGAGACCCGTGGTACCGTGGGAAAGGGGGTCTCGGCGGAACAGATGGTTCTCTCCCGCGGGTTATCCATATAGGTCTTATACGGCTGGCCGCAACAATAGGCCTTGCTCCGCCAGCAGACAAATGGAGTAACTAGTACTGATCCACACACACACACACAGAGAGAGAGAACTTACATGCAACAGATAGGAGAGTTGCTATTAGGTGCCGAGGTATGTGTAGAACAGGGCCCCTTGCGCATTACTTGGTTCCCGTGCAGCTGTAGGACTCATGTCACTTGTATTCCATGTAGCGTACAAGTCGATGGCTGTAGAGTGGGAGATAGCAGATGATGAAAGCGAATGTGACTGTTGAGTTGGGAAGAGAGGTTGAAACTTGGAAGCTCCTGGCTACTTATATAGCCTCGATCTCGCCGTTTAGGACCGCCGAAGTGCCGGTGTCTCCGAGCACTGCTGAACATATAAAGTATGCCTGGAATGAGTCTCCCAATCAGAAATCTACATTCCCAACGTCTGACGTCAGACGTGGGATCAAATTTCGAATCCAAATTTCGAATCGACCGTTTACAAGCAGAGCTCACTGGTACCACCTATCTAGGTTCCTATTCAATGCAGTATATCTTTACGGTTGCTGAGATGCTTGTTGGTACTCTTGAGGTGGCTGTAGCGCACGTGCGACGCGGGCGGAAACCGCCGATCGTCGGATGCTTTTTTGCTGCCCTCGCGTGCCCGCTCCCGAGCGAACGGTAGCACCGTACGTGCTCATTCAACATGGAATGGCTCTGGCGCACCTAATTACAGGTGCCTGCCCCGAAACTAAGTAAAAAATCGTATTCGAAATATGGATTCGATTTTTGATCCCAACGTGTAGCCGGCCGATCCCAACATGTCTATTGCCTCGCTCTCGCCATCTGCTGATGTACTGTCCACAGACAAAATACAGAACCCATTACAGTCCAGGTATTGTAATCCCGTACTATGGTATCGGTCCTCCGATTCGGCGACTCCTCAGTCGCTCAGGCGAAGTCCCAAACTTTGTCAACTGCACGCTATTCGAGTCAAAGTTGTGCATGTGGGAGAGATGAGCAGTCCGACGGCCCAACAGTGCATGAGCTTATAGTACTAGTACTTCTTCTCAAATTATACAACTGTACAAGTGGCAAGTGCACATCCGAATTTCCGATCTCAGCATCAACGTTAACATTGCCAGCTTCCGCGGGAACTTGAGAAGTGGTCAGGAATCCTGCGCCCGCTGTTGACCTTACCCGCCATGCCGTTGATGACTGTCGATGACTTGATGTGTAGAGATTTATGGGAACTACTCCATGAGATGCCCAGGATTAAGCTGTGGATGGAGTTGAGCAGATGATGAGAGCGATGTCTGTGCGTACTCTGTGTGATGAGCTAAGTACTCTTTTATACTTACGGTAAGTACTTGAAAACACCCGAGAGTTTTGGCGCCGGTGACGCGTTTCGCGGACCGCTCCCGAGCTCCGATCCTTGGCTCTTGACCTCCAACATCGCACGCGCCGCCACCCATCACCGACACAGCGGACGATGAGCGCACTGAACGTGAACGTGAAGCACGCGGGCAAGACGCACGCCGTGTCGCTCGACACGTCCGCCCCGCCCGCCAACTTCAAGCTCGCGATCCAACAAGTCACAGGCGTGCCGCCCGAACGGATGAAAGTCATGATTAAAGGCGGCGTCCTCAAGGTACTTCCATCCATCTAGAGTGTAGCTCGCTAACGCTCGGGGGGTTGCTGTAGGACGACACGGACTGGAAACGCGTGGCGCCGAAAGCGGGGCAGACGTTCATGGTCATCGGCACTGCTGAAGCGCTCCCCGAGCCCCCTGCTAAGCCTATTGTCTTCCTGGAGGACCTTGGAGACCAGGATTTGGCGGAGGCGCTCAAGATGCCTGTCGGGTTCAAAAAGTAAGTTGTGTCGGGGCGGGTGGTGTGGCGAGGACGCCTACTTACTTACGCTTGTGCAGTTTGGGCAACACGTGCTATATGAACGCGACGCTGCAAACTATGCGCGCTATCCCAGAACTCAAGACTGCTCTGGGCTCCTTCAACGGCTCTGGTACGTCCTCTACTTCCCCGTCTCCCGTCCTCCATCCCCTGACGCTGTGACAGGCCCGGAAGGCCGACTTGCACTCGCGCTGCGGGACGTGTACGCCAACATGGAGCGCACGACGGACGGCTTTGTCCCCGTCGTCTTCCTCCAGGTCCGTCTCGTCTCGTCTCGTCTCGTTCGTGCGGCGTGTATTGACGCGTTTGCAACAGCTCTTGCGCCAGCTCGTGCCACAGTTCGCAGAGCAGAGTCGTCACGGTCCAGGTTTCGCTCAACAAGGTCAGCGTTCACCTTTTGCGCGGTCTTGTGCGCGTCGCTGACGCTTGCCCGCCCGCACCAGACGCCGAAGAATGCTGGACGCAGATCGTGAACCAGCTCAACCCGCTCCCTGGCTCGGGCTCGGGCACGGGCTCGGCGGAGAAGAAGTTCGTGGAACAGTATATGATGGGCGAGTTTAGCAAGGAGTGAGTCGCGTTCCTTACATCCGTACTTGTGTTCGTTGGATCCGCGTTCACTCGCCCCCCCCCCCCCCCCCCCCCCCCCCCTCTTAACTTTACCGCCCGATTGTTCTCCGTCATCGCCCACGCGTTTCCTTCCAACCCTTCGCCCTGAACGTTTGCTAACGTCCGCTCGCCAGGATGCGGTGCATCGAAGCGCCGGACGAGCCTGCTACCGTGACGCGCGAGCCGTTCAAGACGCTCCCGTGCAACATCACCATCGCCACGAATTACATGCAGCAGGGAATCTCGGACGTGCGTTACCTTCTTTCCGCCCTACGTCCTGTGCTGTGTTTTCGATTCTGGTGTCTGCGCTCGCCCTCATCCTTCCCCGTGCCGGCGGTCGTGTTTGCTTGCATCCCCGTCTGAGCCGGGGATGTTCAACTGCTCGTTATCGTCCCCCTTACCGCTCTCGCCCTTCCATACCGCATGCTATTGTTCCCCTACCGCTCGCTCTCGCCCTTCTATCGCTCGCCCTCGCCCTCCCTCCTGATCACTCGTCCCCCCCCCATCCCTCTCGCCCTCCCTCTGCCCCTCCGCCCTCCGTCCTTCCCCTCCCTCCCGCTCGCCCGCCCTTCCCCTACCGCTATCCCACGCCCGCCCTCTTCGTACCGCCCGCTGACGCTCGCGCACGCAGACAATGCACCAAACGATCGAAAAGACCTCCCCCTCGCTCGGTCGCGAAGCTCAATACACGCAAGAAACCAAGATTACGCGTCTACCGGCGAATTTGGTGGTTCATATGGTCCGGTTCGCGTGGAGGAGGGATATCGGGAAGAAGGCGAAGATTATGCGGAAGGTGCGTCGTACGCTGTTGATTTGTTTGGTTTTGTCCGTTCGTGCGTCTCGATGCGTGCGTTTCCCGCTGTTCGTTTTCCGGTTTCGTGCGTTCGTTTGTTCGTTCGTTCGTTTCCCGGTCGTGCGTGCGTTTCCAGGTTGCGCGCTGAGGTCGCGCCCGGTCCTGCATTGTTGCGTTTGAGCGTCGCATGCGCTTCATCGCCCGCGGCCGCGTACGTGATTGTCTCGGGTTCCTTAACGAGGTCGCGTTCGCGTTCGGGCGCCGTGGTTCGCGCGCTCGTTCTCTGTCCGTTCACTTAGTTACCCGCCCGCTCGCTTTTCCTCGCCCATTCGCAGCTTTCGCACTCCCTTGCACATTTGCGCGCTCCCTTTCTCGTTCCTCCCGCCTGTCGCTCGCCTTTGCCTCTTCCCTCTCCCGGTCCCCTCTTTCCGTTCTTCCGCTCCTTTTTTACGCCCTCTTTCCCGCCCCACGTTGTTCCATGCACTGTCCCTTCCTTCCTTGCACTCGCCAACACTCCGTCTCGCTCTTTCTAGATGACCCGTCCCGCTCCTACCCTGCGCTCGCTACCGCTCCTTCACCGAGCTCTTCCCCGCGCTCGCCGCCGCTTCCTCCCTGCGCGCCACCGCCCCCTTGCTGCTCTCGCTCCCGCTCCGTCCCCGCTCTCCCTTCCGCTCATCCCCGCTCTTCCTTAACCACATTACCCCCTCTCTCTCGCACTCGCGGACCCTCGCTCCTCCCTACGCGCTCGCCACCGCTCCTTTCTACGCGCTCGCTAACGCTCGCTCGCCCTGTACAGGTCAAGTTCCCCTTCGAGCTCGACGCCTCCGAATGGTGCTCGGACGATCTTAAAGCCAAGATGCGTCCTGCGGCCGATAAAGCCAAGGAAGTGGAGCGCGATAGACGCGAGAGGGCGAAAGTGAGGAGGAAGACGAAGAGTGCGCTTGGCGCTGCTGCTGCTGCTGGCGAGAGTTCGGTGCGTCCTCCACATCTTTCCTTGGGTTGGGTTGGGTTGGATATTTACTGACTCATCGGGCTCCCCTCCCTCTGCCCTCTTCTCCCATTCCATTCACTAGACGTCCACTGCCCCGGCCGCCGCGGATGGCGACGTACCTATGACCGACTCCACCACCACCCCCATCGCAGGCGGTGACCTCGAACCCGAATCGACGATCCGCCCCCGCGAACGCGCCTTACTCGACTCGCTCGTTCACGAGGATTTGAAAGCGGACGAGGGGGCTAGTGTGACGGGCTTGTACGAACTTGTGGGGATCGTGACTCATAAAGGCGCCGGGGCGGAGAGCGGGCATTATATTGGGTTTGTTAGGAGGGATGCGTTTGATGGTGCGTCTTCCGTTCTTCCCTCCTCCTCTCCGTCTCGTTTGGTTCCTTTGGGTACTCTGGTGTTGTGTGCTCGCGCTGAAGCGCTCGCAGGTGAAGACACGACGGGCCTAGTGACCGACGAAGAAGTCGGCTGGTACAAGTTCGACGACGATAAAGTCTCCATCGTCCCGCGCGAGAAGATTACGGCGCTCGAGGGCGGAGGGGAGGATAGCGTGGCGTATATCTTGCTGTACCGGTGCGTTCAGCTCTTTCTTTCTCTCCGTTTTTGCCGCGGGCGTCGGTGTGCGGCGCGTCGTCGCTTTCTTCTCAGCTGCACCGTGGCTTTCCGTTTAGCTGCGTGGCTTTCGCTCAATTGCGCTATGGCGCTGTGTTCTGCGGCGCGTTGGCATCTGGTCTTGCTGCCGCGCCGTTTTCGTCCACGTCCTGCTGCGCTATGACTTCACTTTTCTGCTGCGTTTCCGCCCTTGGTTTGCGTTCTGCCTTACTTCGTTTCTGCGCACCGGTCCTGGGCGTGTCGTTTCTCTCGGGGCGGAGTGCTTACGCGTTTCCCTTTTTCTTGCAGGTCGAAGAAGTTCTGAATGCGAGAGCCCGTCTGTACGGAGTAGATGCATTGCGTGAATCTGAATGAACGGCTGACACCTATTTCCTGTCCTTCGCGCTCGCGAACGCCAGTCCATCCAGAGCCCTCATCTAAGTACATTGCGCTCAGGACGTATCGATATCTGAATGAAGCGTCATCCCGCTTTCGGTATCCTGCGGCGTCTGCGGTTTGGTGTGCACGGCAAACTCGAAGCCGTGTGTTGTTGCTCGAGTTGCTGCTGTGTGAACGTCCTGTGTTGAGGCGTCTCGGAGGTTGAGGATGAGTCGTGTACCTGCGATGGGCCAGAATGCGGCTGTGAACGGGTCGGTGAACTGTTCCCACTGCCAGTCCCAGATGTGAGTCGGATGAGGAGAGGTGAAGGTGGGTGACTAAGCTTACGGCCAGGATTGTCCATCCGAAGATCTGGAACAGCTCAACGCTATGGGTGTTTTTCCTGTAAGCGTGACGGAATGAATGTATCACCGAGTGAAACTCACGCCAGGACACTGTGCGGTTTCTGTCAGGATTGATACGATGAAAGGGATATACGCACGCGAAGTAGTATTTGAATGAATCCGCGAGGAGGACGTCGGCGAGGGAATGTGATATCCGCGCATCACTGGTGAGACGCAGTCGTTCGCGCAACTTCCAAGCTGAGAGGGCGAATAGGTACGCTTCAGCCAATACAACGGGAATCCTAAATAGATGTCTCTGATTGTAAGCCTGCGTTCGGAAGCGACCGTGACAGTGCCGACTGGCACTGACCATCCAGTGAAGAAGTAATCCGGGCGTGGCGAATCGTTGGCAGCCGAACAACCGTATAATGCGACTCCTGGGATTATTTGATTCGTAGCTGCACGAGTCAAGATTCAGAAGTGATCCAAGCAGTAACTGGCGACGTACTATGGATGCGAGTCTGCGTCCAGATGTCCAATCCGATCATGACAGAAGCGTTCAGTGCCGTCCATCCTACCATCGTGTACAGGATTATCCGATTCGCATACAAAGCGTGTAGTCGGTATACCAATATCGCATGGGCACATAGAACTGTTATAGACTCTGGAGTGCGATGAGTACGTTGTGGTGGCTGAGAAATTGAATTGGAGGTACCGGACCAAGCGGCCATCTCGAACCACATGGTACACATCTTCAGTGCGAGCGAAATACGTGATGAGTCTGAGCATCTGTCTTTCGGAAGCGACGCACAGCCGGTGATGTAGGGTTGAAGAATGCTACTCAGGTTGTGAGCACGATAAAAAGCCCGTAAGAGTGTAGTACCGTAAAGTGAGATTGATTGGGCAATAAGGGGCAGATATCGGACCTGCTTTCGACTTCAGACACAGGTTTGACGGCGCACCCACTTCTTACGTACGATTAGATACAGTTGAGCGGGTACTGTCCAGAGCTTATGACCCCATATACACCGTATCTATATGATAATATTAGTAGAATCCCTAGAAATGAACTGTTCGTACCTCGGTAGGAAGCATAATGACTGCCAGTGGCGGGATTCAAGTTAGTCCGCGGCTAAGTACAGCGGCGGATATTTCACCCACCGGTGTCCCATCCTAGCCAGACCACGGCTACTAGTCGCAGATAGCGTATGGTAGTAAAGCTGTGGACGATAAAGGGGAAGACCTCTACGAGGTCTGGGTCGATTGTTGAAGCGTTCATGCGGCTAAAATGTTTGACAGCGCACACCTCCCGTACATGCTTTATAGGCCGGGTAACATACGCCTCAGATCATTCAACCTCGGAGCCGAGAGGGGATTCATCAGGTCCGGCTCAGTGGAGACCATCCCTTCCCTAGCTGTGCTCTACAGCTCCCGAGGTACAACGACTCCCTATGTATCTCAGGTCCCCGCGCCGCATGTGAGTTCCGGTGGGCTGTTCCTCACTGTTGTGGCGCCTGTCACGACTAGAAAACAAGCGGCTCGAAACTACGACGCACCTGTCACACAGCTGGAGACAACAATGTTTGGAGTAGCGTGAGCGACAATCACTGTCGTTCAGACGTTAGAGCAGGGACTCCAGACGTCCTCGTTTCCCTGTGCCTGGAACCCGGGTAGGGCTCGTGAAGGGGCCGTAGCACGCTCGCATTCGAAAAGAACCACCGGATGATTTACAAAGTACAACAATCCGCTTCCAGCAGCACTACTGTACAACATTCGAGTAAAAAGTCGTCCCTCGTTCGGTATCATGGCCGTCATTACCTCGTTTGCGCCGTACGGCGAACTCGAAACTAGTGATCCCCGCGCCGTCTGACGTTGTGGTATCATGGACCGTATCATCGCTGTCTACGCCACGCTTGGCGACGTCGCGGAGATTGAGGATGAGTCTCGTGCCGGCAATGGGCAGTACTGCGGCTGTGAACGGGTCTGTGTATTGCTCCCACTGTTCCGCGCATCGTCAGATCGAGAGAAAGGATGGGAGCGGGGAAGAAACTTACGTCTAGCGTTGCCCAGACGATGACTTGGAAGAGCTCCACACTGCAGCGTCAATGAGCCAACGCTGATCACAGACAGAGGTCATTGAGTGAGCTCACGCCACGACGCTGTAGATCCATTCTCAACGATCATCTCGAGACGCAGATTGAAGAAGACGTACACGAGGTAATACTTGAACGAGTCCGCCAGGAGGACGTCACTCAGCGATCCGCCGGAGCGACGAAACTGAGCGCGATGAAGGCGTTCGCGTAACTTCCAAGCTGACAGCGCAAAGAGATATGCTTCAGTTAAGAGCACGGGCAACCTTGACGTCCTATCAGCTTCATGATACGAGCTGCCTTCCGCCAAGACGGACCAGCCAACGTAAAAGTAATCAGGGTGGGGAGAGTCGGCTGCAGCGCCGCAGCCATACAGCGCCACGCCGGGAAAGAACTGATTCGTGCCTAACGATCCCAAGTATCGAGGTGAGTCGGTATACTTCATCAAAATGCGAGTCACGACGTACGGTGCGTCCGACTCTGCGTCCATGCATCGACAGCAATCGCAGCGGCGCCGTTGATTACGGCCCATGCCACCATAGAGTATAGAATCCGGCGGTTGGCGTATAGAGCGTGAAGTCGGTATATCAGGATGGCGTGCGTACATAGTACAGTTATACATTCTGGAGTAATGCGGATGAGTACATTTCAGGAAGGCGAAAGGAAAGCCGAGATGGGCTTACCCGACCACGCGCCGACTTCGAACCAAGCAGTACAGATCTGGAGAAATTGAACCAGTCAGATAAAGCACTATTTAACATAGGAATGCGACGAGACGTACAGCGAGAGACGTAGGGTTGAAGAACGCTGCGCGGATCGTGAGCACACGTTCAAGTTGCTAAGATCTAGAATGGTCTGATATTGAATATCGTACCGTATGTGGAGAATATTTGCGCAAAGAGGGGCAAGTAGCGAACCTGTCATGGTGTTCACTTCGAGTTACATCGGAAGTGTGGGTACGTACGATAAGGTACAAAAGTACGGGTACGGTCCAGAATTTGTGTCCCCATATACACCGTATCTGCATAATGTCAGCTACCGACCTAGCCAGGGGAATTATAAGTGGGTACGTACCTCGGTTGGTAGCGTGAGGACTACAAAGTCATGAATTCGTACTAGTAGCCTGCACGTCGCACGACACGTACTAGTATCCCACGCAAGCCACACGACGCTGACCAGGCGCAGATAGCGCGCGGTCGTGTATATCTGGACCACGAGCGGGAAGACCTGCGCCAGCTCGGGGTCGACGCTACCGCTCGCGGAAGTCATGACGGGGCGCAAGCTCGACAGCGTGTCTGGATCTGCGACGCTTTATAACGCAGCAGCATCCCGCCTTCGATCGTGATATAACCTATTACGGATGCTTCGAGATAGGACCGCAGGGGAGGGGCCACTACGTCGAGCGATGGCGGGAATAGCGAGGCCTCTGAGGGCCCGTCGGCGAAAGCGGGCACGGAGAGCGCATCCTATGGGTCGACGCTTGTCCTTTTGAGTACAATGTACTCTAGGTAAAGGCGAGCACGCAGGGGAATTTAGATGAGGATAGGATCGATATGTCCGGGCTCAACGGGCTGGGACATCAGGTTCTCGCGGTGACAGATGCCCGAGCACGACTGGAGCGGCAGGATCGCCCTGACCAGTGACAGAAAAACCCGCAGGCTTCCAGCTTGGGTACTTGCATAGGCGTCGTTCCGAATGCGTGCGCGCGGTTCCAGGTCCATGATCCAACGGCAGAGTGCCTGAGCGGCGTCGAGCGACGGTGTGCGTCTTTGCCCGCGTGCTTCACTTTCACGTCCAGTACGCTCATCTTCGCTACCTGGTAGAGAGCACCAGGTAGCGACAATGTTGAGCGCGTGATGAGTAGCGGCGGTGGCGTACGACGTTGGAGGTCAAGAGCCAAGGATCGGAGCTCGAGACTCGGACTCGGAGCGGTCCGCGAAAACGCGTCGCGGGCGCCCGAACTAGTACTCCCACTCAGATGCTTTAGCCTCCGATGCCTTATAAATGAGTACAGGAGAGTCAGAGTGAAGGTCATCATCCACTACACACAATTCGCTCTCATCATCTGCCAACCTCCCCACAGCAAAGAAAACATGAACGCATTACAGTAAGGCAGTCGCCTATGAAGCTGCACAGCGCGCGACACACACCTCGTGGGTTACACACGCCAAGGTCAACAATCACTGAATTCAACTGAATTCTCGATTTGCCGACACTAGTATGTATGTCCCCGGACGCCAGGCGCATTTTCACGCCTCAAAGAACAAGAATCCGAATTATCACGATGCTGTGACCAGAATTAGTCCATCATATGACTTGAGGAGGAGTGACCTTACGGGTAAGCACATGCAAACGGTCGGCGTTAGGGGACTTCGCGCCGACCGTTACTCAAGGCATCACCACGTGCACCCGCATGAAGCTACTAGCAGTCGACCGTTGCTCCGCATAGAGAGGATTTTACTCTATTTGAGGAGTCTAAGGACGGTACGGTACGCAATGGGTTTAGTGCCATCAAGTATACTCTGGGCTGCGGCTCAAGTTCGTCTGATTCATGGTGTGGAAGACGCAAGTTTTGTTGGAGTACATCAGCAGATGATGAGAGCGCATTGAAGACTCATGTTCGACACTCTTTCAGGGCTTTATACCTGTCAGCGAGTCGGAGATCGTGCTCGGATGCCCGGATTGCACTGAGATAGATCGCACTTTTTACCCGGGGCGGGGAGATCTGGGTGTGTATATATAGTCCCTCAGTGCCTCTCATCCAACTCCCCAGCTCAGCCCTCGCATTCATCACCTGCTACTCATACTCTACAGTATCGCGACTCATTCGTTTATGGTCCACAATTGACTAAACCATCTACAGGACCTTCGCACGGCGTCACATATTCATACGGGAGACGCTGGGTTTCAGACGTACATCGGAATCTTGAAAAACGTCGCCCAATACTGACCGTGTTACTCTCCCGCACCAGTGCCTGTCGCACAAGGCGTTTCCCCGAGGATGAGCAGCCGATTACATAAGTTCTACCACGCGATTGCTTCCCAGCACCGTTTACTACATTGCTCACTGAGGGCGGAACATCCGACGAATGCGGAGTGACTGTCAACATCATGTCTACGACACATCCGTTAGGACTGTTCGGGTTCATTCTGCGCGTGTGAGCGCAGGGGCTGGAGCTTTCCGATGACACTAAGGACGTGGGCTATATACTTCAGGGCCTTCGGAGAGATGACCCGACATCCGAATCGGATGTTCTTCTTTGGCTTGTGCCGAGCTCGTCAACGCGTGCTGGCCCAAGGCAGCGAGCGACAACGCAGTGTATAAGTAGAGTCCCTTCACAGTCTGTCTCTGCTCCCATCCGATATCACACTCATCATCTGCTACAGAAACCCCACACCTCGACATAGGAATATCCACTGAGCTGAGGTCCTGCAGCGGCACCGTACGGTCCGTACTACTGCCCGGTGATACTCGGACGCCTCACTGCAGTTTGATTGATACACATGTAAGATCTGGAGTGACAGTAGGTTGACTGGACCAACACACGGTGAGATGACTTTCCACACTACAGATTCTGTCGGACAGACACAAGGTTTCAATCTTACGTACTAGTGTGAGAACGCGAGAAACTTCCGAGGCGGATTGTACCTCCGCCATCACGGCTTGATCCCGTTATCACCTGGTCATCGCTTGCGCACGCACGCGCTAGGGCCGTGGTACTGCGTCCAAGGCCATGGCACCGTCGCTGCGCGCTGATTCGTACGTTCCACGTGCACGGTTGACTCTTTAGCGATCTCTGACGCGCAGTGTCCGTGATAGCGGCTCCTCGACCAAAAAAAACGTCGCGTGCCTAGACGCGCAGCGGCTAACAGACGTCTTTGTGTGGCTCTCCTTTCGCGATCGCATTACGACTGCGCAAGTTTCCCACAGTTGGCGCAGCGCGTCTCTAGGCGCTCCAGAGCGGCTATGGTCTCGTATACCCTCCGACGACCGGCCGCATGTCCTCGAAGCGCTGCTCGAGCGCGCCGGCGAGGCGCCCGTTGAGCTCGTCGAAGTGTGGCTAAGCGGGCGTACGGCGCGAAGCATCGGGCGCTGTATCGAGAAGCATATGCCACACATCGCGCGGTTGACGCTCTGCTTCCAAGACGGCATCGACGCGCCCGAGTTCCAGATGCTCGCTTTATCGCAGCCTGCGCCGATATTATCTTATTTCGCGCTGAACGACTATGGCGCGAATCGTATTGCGTTTCGTGGCGGGAAGTTCGCCGGGAACGCACCGAAGTTGCACACTCTGCACTTAGTCGGCATCTCGTTGGGCATGTGCGACGTCCTCGCCAATTTACGTCGTCTATCCTTCACGAACGACAACATCACGACGCGACATCTAATCCTCCTCTTCACGACGTGCCGTCGACTCGAATACCTCAATTTGAAGATGAAGTTCTACGACCACGAAGCTTACGGTTCGCCCACGCCGCAAATCGACGAGCCCATCGTCCCGCCGGACTGCATGCGTACACTACTACTCCACATCAGCGCGTTCGACAGCGAGCTCTCGTTCAGCGGGATCACCAACGTCGTCCACCAGGGCATCCCGCTCATCGACCTTACACTTCACGAGGACGTCTGGCTCGAGCAGTCGTTCATGATTATCCCGCTCATGTCCGTCTCCCCGCGCGAGATGGATATCCGCTTTACACCGCACACCACGGCCGTGCGCTTCACGGAACCGGACGGTCGTAAACGGTCGTATCGCAACCTTCCCGGCGTCGGCGCGCAGCTGGACGACGGAGAAGATACCGCTCTAACTTTCTCGTTTGACCTTGACCGCGTCTCGGACGTCACGCGCGCATCGATCCGTGGATTCTGGCACCTCGAAGGCCGGACATTTGAAGGCCTCATTTCCTTACGCGAGCTCACCATCATCGTCGAGCCCGGTTTCCGCATCCCAGCACCGTGCGAAGGCGACGAGGCCAGCTTCGAATGCCCGCAACTACAATTCTTACGATTCGCGGCGCCAGAGACGTCACGCTTGCGCACGATACGGAAGACCGACGTAGTGCGCTTCGTTCGGAATATGCTCAAGTTGCGACGAAAGCTTGCGCGTATCGAGTTTTGCGGACTGCAGACGGACGGGCCGGTAGACGATCTACGTGTTTATGCGAAGGAGGTGATACACAACGCCCAGCCTGCGCTGGATTTCGAGTGGGAAGGAGACGCTGAAGCACTATTAGCGTAGTACAGTACACATAATCTATGAACATCTCAGCACTAATGAATTATCGGCTCATTATTAATGCTCCCTTACTGTACCTTGTGGTAACACAGACTACTGATTACAAAGCCCCTGTGCCGTGTGTGCGCAGTGAAGTGTGGATGTACCGCGTACTGCAAATTCTGGATGAGGTCCTTATCAGAGGCTGAAAATTCGGAGGAAGCCGTCGCACGCCTTGTCTTCCAGCCCTCATCTCTGCGGACGCCTGTGAGCCAGTAACGCGCCACTATGACTATAGGCTCGACCTGCTACGCATCTACTACGGCGCGTTATTCAATCGACGACCATATAGTTTCTGTCCGCTGGTTGGGGAGCGATTGACAGCGACCTCCTCGGCCCGGTCGAACTATTCAGCATGGCCAGGGCACCACGTAGTGGCCCCCTTATGGAGGCGTGACTAGCAACTCTCCGCGCTGCACGTGTGCGCGTTCACGCGCGGCGAACCCATCGTGGATGCTCGACCGCCGCTTCCCGCTTTCGCATACCGTCTTCTTCTCGATCTTCAAAGACTTTGCGACGCTAAGAGCCGTGCTAACCGTCTTGGATTATTCTATCGTCTATTTTTCTGCGATTTGGGCTCCACTTCAAGGCGGCCATGTCGTCGAATCGATTGTCAGCGTGACCTCCGGCATACCCAAGCTCTCACGACTGCGCAAAATACGCCTGGTCAACTTATGAACCGGTTACCGGGTCCCTTCAGTCTCATTCGTACTCTGCATTTCGCTTGCAACGTGCACGGGCTACCGCTGCGTCTTGGACTCCATAGTGGTGTGGTCGCGGGCAAATCGGCCCACCTCTGTTCGACCAACCTTCGAGACCACCGACAACGAGATTTGTACAACAGATTCAGGTGCTTCGTTTGTACCTGTCAGTTCGCTCGCGTTTGGAACAGCCGTGGCCCCTGACGCTCGTCTGGGTCGGCGTCAGACGTCTATGCCTCAGGTGCGAATATCCGCCACCGGGATTCACCACACCGTCCCGAAGCAGTGTCCTCTGTGCGGTACACGATGGATAAAACCAGGCTTGGCGCCGCATTGCGGCCGCCGCGTTACGAGTGTCCATCTGTCATTGTCTGGAGACCCTGCGCCAGTGCCAGGGCGCTCGACGCACGAGCTTGTTTGCTTGGATGCCGTCAGCTGGGCGCTAGTCCCAACTTCTCTGCTCTCCTGTTCTGCCTCTTCGACGCCAGATACTCTCTCGAAACCATTCATAGACGCCACGCCAAGGGCAACGCTCGCTGGGCCTGCCGGACATTCGGCGTTAAAGCTTCAGCGCTTGCCGGCGTTACACTACCCCGTCCGATGACCGACGGCAGTGCCGCCGTTTGGGCGCCCAGGCCACAGTGGCGGTCCCAAAGTTTTAAACACTCGCTCTCAGCGCGCTCTTCTGCTTTGCCCCATCATCATGGATCACGCACACGACCACCCAAAGAAGTACCCGCGCATCGCAAGGCCTGTCGAGCTCTTGCGTCCGTCATACGATGTCGTTGTCATCGGCTCGGGATACGGCGGCGGCGTCGCCGCGTCGCGTATGGCGCGAGGACGGCAGAGCGTCTGCGTTCTTGAGCGTGGCAAGGAGCGCTGGCGTACGTGTTCCACTTGACCGCCATTTTCGAGGCTTACGTTGCCACAGCGGGTGAGTACCCAAGTAACCTCAAGGAGGCTGCTCCCCAGATACACGTCTCTGGTGCCCTTTCCCCGAACGATACGGGGCGACTGCGCATTCCTGTTGAGGCAGGAGATCCGACCGGTCTGTACCATCTGTTCCTGGGCGAGGGACAGAACGCGTTCGTCGGGAATGGTGCGTGAAACTTAACGAGAGATGCGCCAAGTCCCCGACAGATGCTAATTTCGTGCAGGGTTGGGCGGGACGAGCTTGCTGAATGCGAATATATTCTTGCGAGCCGACCCACGCACTCTCTCGCTGAAGTACTGGCCTGAGGAAATCCGCGATGATCCCTCAAAGCTCGAGAAGTGTAAGATCGGACAAGCACAATGTGCGCTTAAAGCCTTCTGACGCTTTTGCAGACTATGAACGGGCGGAATCTATGCTTCAACCATCACCGTACCCGGCGTCCTTTCCAGCATTGAAGAAGCTCGACGTTCTGCAGAAGCAGGCGGCAACTCTTGGGGTTGAGGACAAGTTCTACCGACCGCCGCAGACGACATGGTTCCACGAGGACGGTCCAAACAGCTCTGGAGTGCAGATGAAAACGACCACGTTGAGCGGGCAGGACTCCACCGGCGTCAACGACGGGAGCAAGATTACCACTCTGGTCACTTACCTTGCTGATGCTTGGAACTGGGGCGCTGAGATGTGCGTCTAGCCTCTTCACTCGCTATGTCATTTGCGAGTTCTGACTTTGTCATCAGCTTCTGCGAGTGTGAGGCGCGCTACGTGAAGAAGCACCCGACGCAAGAGGGATATCTCGTCTTCTTCGCGTGGCACGGTGCGAAGCGCGACTTATTTGGCAAGGAAAACGTCTACGAGCACTTGATGTGGGTTCATGCGCGCAAGATGGTGTTCCTCGGTGCCGGCGTATTGGGCTCGACGGAGATTGTGTTGCGCAGCAAGGAGCGCGGGTTGCGTACGAGTCAGTTCGTTGGACAAGACTTGAGCGGAAACGGCGACATTCTCGCCTTCGGGTGCGTACCGCTCTGTGTCCCGTCGCTTAGTACATGACTGAGAAACGTCAGGTATAACCTGGACGACGAGGTGAACGGAATAGGGAAAGAGCATCCGGACCCTGCACGTCCCATCGGTCCAACTATTACAGGCGTCATCGACCTTCGCGGCGAGGACACTGCCAAGAACCCGCTCGACGGCTTTGTTATCGAAGAAGGCGCCATCGCCTCCTCCCTTGCGCATCTCTTCCAGCCTATGCTTGAGCTCTCTCCGGGCCGCGTCACTCGGGCACCTCTCAGCTCCATCCCCTTCCGCACGTTACGCAGCATTACGTCCAAGCTCTTTGGTCCGTATGCGCCTGGCGGTAGCGTCGAGCACACGCAGACATACCTCGTCATGTCACACGACTCGAACCAGGCGACCATGACTCTCGATCCGGACTCCGACGACGCGCGCATTGTGTGGCAAGGTGTAGGCCGCGCAGAGCACATAGCGGAGATAAGCGAGACGCTCGCGCGTCTGGGAGGGACGCTGGTACAGAGCCCGTTCTTTTCGCTACTTGGCCAGGCAGAGATCACGGTACACGCGATCGGTGGACTCAATCTCGGCCGTGCTACGTCTCATCTCGGCGAACTTCTGCGAGGAGACGACGGCGCAGGTGTGCATGAGGGTTTGATTGTTACAGATGGCGCTGTTGTACCCGCTGCGCTTGGCGTCAACCCCTTCGCGACTATCACAGCGCTTGCGGAGCGCTCCGTTGAAGGCGTCGCAGCCAAACTCGGCATCGACATTGATTACGCGACGAAGAACGGTACGTGTTTCTTTTGCTTTAACTCTTGCCGTTCTGACTTTGCCTCCAGCCCAACTTGACCTGTTCGGTTCTCCACAGTTTCCCGTACAACCCAAGGACGACGTAACGGAGGCGGCACTCATCCGCGCGCGGAAGACGGGACAAGTCGGCATTGGATTCACAGAGATAATGAACGGTTTCGTGCATGTCGGTGGCGAGATTGAGTCTTTCGGCGTTGCCGCTTCCCAGGCGCGCGCGGATCTCCAGGACGCGCAGTTCTTCTTGAGCGTCAACGCCTTCGACGAGGACGCTCGTACGTCCCTTGTTGCATCCCATCTGCCGTCGCTCACTCGCGCACTGCAGTACTTGGCAGGAGCGACCATCCCGCGATGCTTACTGGGACCTTCTCCAGCGCTCTTCCAGGCAGTCCGCACATGGTGACCAAGGGCAAGTTTGGTCTCTTCACTGTCGATGAGCGCACGCCCGACACGCGCAACCTCACGTACGAGTTCGACATGGTCGGCGTCGATGGCAAGATGCTCCACTTCAGCGGATACAAAGTCGTCAACAACGCCGCGGCGTTCAGCACCCGCGACATCTGGGAGGAGACCTCGACACTGTACGTGACTATCTCTGACGGCAAACTCGTTGCCGGCAAAGGCACGATGAAGATCAAGGTCAGCGACTTCGTGCACGAGCTGGCGACAATCGCGACTACTGGCGCCAACGTTCCGCTGCGCATTACTGGATTTGGACGATTCGGCGCGTTCTTCGCCCGTCAGCTCACGCGCGTTTTCTTTGCCCCGTTCGCGCCTCTTACGGACAAGGGACCTGCAACTCGAACGCTGACCTTCGCGGCGCGCCCTGTTCCAAACGAAGTCATCTCAGTGACTGCTTCGGATGGCGTTGTTTCGAATATGCAGGTCTGGGAGCCAACGAAGGTTATCGACGGCAAGGTACTCAACGTGCTTTTCGTGCCCGGTGCCTCGGTTGACGAGCGCATCTTCGCGCTTCCAACTATCCCGCTGAACGCCATCGAGTACTTCACGCGTGCCGGGTATCGCTGCTACGCAGTCACCACCCGCGTGGGACTCACACCCAACGCCAAACTTCAAGGTGGCTGGTCTATTTACGACGCGCGCCTCGACGTTGCGGCGGGACTGAAGGAGGTTGTTCGTCGCGCTGGAGGAGAGAAGGCTTATGTCATCGCGCACTGTGCTGGCGCTGTGGCGTTCGCGAGCGGCTTGCTCGACGGTACAATCCCCGCTCGCGACTGGATCCGCGGTATTACGATATCTCAAGTCTTCATGCATCCCATCCTCGGCACTGTCAACGATATCAAAGCCAACATTCCCCTCCCCAGCGCCTATACTTTCCTTGCGCGCAGTGACTGGTTTGACTGCGTTCCGCAGCCCGGGCTCGTTCAGCACGCCTTCGACAGCATTCTGAAGTTCTATCCTGTCGGCGGACGTAAGGAGATCTGTAGCTCTGCGTCTTGCCACAGGAGCGAGCTCGCTTTCGGTCGACTCTGGAATCACGCGAACCTGAATGCCGCGACGCACGACCACCTCGACGAGTACCTCGGCGGCGTGTCCATGAAGTCGCTGCGCCATTTGACGCTGATGGGTCGCAAGCGCATTACCAGTCGTCCGGATGGTACACCGCTCATCATTGCGCCTGTGAAAGACGAGAGCGCACTGGAGCCCGAGCCAGTGAACCCCGCCTTGGAGAATCTGCGCGGCATCCCGATCTTGATCATATCAGGATCGGACAATGTCGTCTTCGCACCTGAAGGCACCGATATGAGCTACTCTCTTCTGCGCAACACCTTCGGGGCGGAGATGTACGAGCGCGTCGTCTTCAAAGGTCGGGGTCATTTAGACTCGTGGATGAGCTCGACCTGCGCAGATGATGGTGACGTCTACGACACCGTACTTGGACATGTAGATGCGATTTGCCGTCATGGCAAGCTCGGCACTGGTGAGGGCGGTGTTGCGGCGGAGAAGAGGGAAGTTTCCTGCTCGCGGCCGGTTGCAATTGTGACTCCACCGAAGCGTGCGAATGGCACAACTCAATAATTACGTACTTCTGTACTTTGGTATAATGTATCCTAATAATGGCCAAGCGTAGTCCTCTGCAATAATGTCTCCAGAGTCATTACTGGGCCAGTGTGCCGGCACAACATGTACAAAGCGAACTCGCCTTGCCTCCAACTCTCATGTTGCCGCAAAGCACTACCCGCTCGCTCGATGTGGCCGTTCGCGCCGCGTATGAAGACGCTATGGCTGCCATAAAAAGGTGAATCAGCATACCCATATGTGGCGTATCAGTATACTGACGCGAGCGCAGCTGTGGTAACCCGCTCAGCCCCGCCACACCAGACGTCTGGCACGTCGTCCTCGCAGCGGTTCACGAGACCTTGAAGGACTGCGCACTACTGCATAACCGCAATGCGCCCCTGATTGCGCGTCTGCCCAATGAACTCTTGGTCGATATCTTCGCTCGGCTTCCTTTCCGAGGCCGAATCTCCACTTCGCATGTGTGCCAAACCTGGCGACAAGTCTCTCTAGGGTCTCCATTGGCACTTTGGTCATACATACCTCTGACGCGCAGACCTGACGTCCTTGCTGCCTTACTGGAGCGCTCTCAATCCACGGCCGTTTACTTGCAGGAAGTTGTCGTGTTGGAGCACACCGAACAGGCGATGTCGCAATGCCTGGCACTCCATATGTCTCATATACGGAGCATAACTCTACGCCTTATCGGCGAGAGTTTTCCGACGTTCTCCTTCACAATGTTCTCGAACAGCCGGCTCCGAAGTTGGCGACATTCGCTTTCTACGACGAAACAGACGAGGGCCTCTTTTTGAGCCGCCCTCTGTTCGCGGGCTCAGCACCGCTGTGGTCCAATGCGACCATTTCCGTCCCACGTGGCGTCTTCCCGACTAGGGACTGTACCGCAGCGTTCGCTACAATCCGCACCCTCTCATTCACGACCTGCGAATTCACTCCGCAGTCATGGAGTGAAATCTTCGGCCACGGCGGTTCGAACAACTCAGTCTTCAGCTGATGACTGGTGTGGGTGCGGGTCCTGCTAGCTCGCTCTCTCCGACCTTCCCGCACTGCGTTCCTCCGAGCTTGACCAAGTTATGCGTGACAATCAAAACTTGGCTACACCACGGAATCGCAGAGTTAATCGCATGTGTCGAGCACGACACGATCCTAGACATAACCATCTGCGCTGAATGGGGTTGGACCCCTACGTTATCTCCTCTCGTCGCTGGGCTCTCGCAGCCACAACTACGACAGATGACCATATCATGCGACGAGTGCCAGATGAAAATCAGAGTCCGGTACTCTGGACAGGACGGTCACATGCGCACCTTCGAAGGGATCGCCGTCCGCGAGTTCGCAGGTTTGGGTTTCAGCCACTTCCGGACCCTGACCGACCTTACTATCACGGTCTTCAAGCACTTGGCCCAGCTGACTATCCCTGAACTCCGGTCACTGAAGTCGCTGACTCTTATCCTGGGAGAGTCGGCCGATGAACTGGGCTTCTCGGTCGGAAACAGCGTCTTGTCGTGCCCTGCGCTTGAGTCCATCTGCGTGCGCCCGGACGGAGAGGGAAAGATAGAGTACGACCGGGAGAGTACCTGGAGAGCACGCTGCTAGGTGTTGTAGACTTGTGGGAAATGAAGGTCAACGTGCTGGAGTTGCAGCTGATCTACTTCGCACATGATGCGGAATGCCTGCTTTCTCTCGCGCATACTGTGCTATACGCGTCCGAAACGGACAGAGAGACGTAGGTTTCTGTACGTGTAGCTACATGCGCAGTATCTCATTATGTATTCCCCGTGTCGTCGTGAGTCGTGCAGAGCCGAGGCCTCGCCGGAGCGCTCACGGACCGAGTTCCCGCGTTGCTGCGCGGAGATCTCCGCGAAGTCCTCTCTCCTCCCGCCACTCACGTTGGCCCAATTGATCACGCAGACATTGGAAAGCGCTGTGAAGGCTGCTTATTACTCGTCGCTTCAGACGTACGTGGGGTCGAAGCAGAGTCGTAATAGGTCTCACAGCAAACATAGGGCCCATGACACCGGCACGACAACGGACGCGCGTGACGCAGTCCTCGCTGTCGTTCATGGTGCTCTACAGCGCTGCGCCCTAGAGCGCAATACTCTCGTGCCCTTCGCTGGTGATATTCCAAGCGAGCTTCTGGCACAGATCTTCTCGTATCTCCATCTGCAGGATCGCATAGCTACATCACACGTCTGCCACAAATGGCGGAGCGCATCTCTAGAGTCTCCGGCATCGCTATGGAATCGAATAGACGGCGCGCACAGTCCTGAGCATCTTCTTGCTCGTCTTACGCGCGCTGGTTCGGCACCCGTCGACATCGTCGATCTCTCCGTCAACGGCGAGGACGCGCAGGAAATTGCCGCGCACTTGTCGAGCCACATGCGACATATACGAACTCTCCACTTTCAGGTGCTCGAAAATCCTGAGACCTGCGAAATCCTCTGCAGCCAGGCGCTCACAGTACCAGCTCCGCTGCTCAGGTCCTTGACATTCGATACGTCGACCCACTATCCGGAAGATATTCCGAATCTCTTCTCAGGGCATGCTCCATCGCTACGTCATATAACCATCACATCGGACGCCTTATCGGTGCCATGGACATCCATCTCGAACCTAATGTTCCTCACTCTCGAAACGGAATTATTCGGGTTGCGCGAATGTGCCGAAATTCTGGTGCACACAGTTCAGCTGCAGGAGCTCAAGGTCTATACAACTGGCTTTACCTGGGATTATGATGATATCGACTCAGAGAACGGTACAGTCGCACGCGACGAACGTGTGGTTGCAACGTCCAGTGTCAGCGAGGTACGCCTCGTGCAGTTAGAGCCCACCGACGGAAATGACGCCGAAGATGTATCGGGAGAATTGGATTGGCTTCAGGCGGTATCGTTCCCACTTCTCCACATCAAGCTTCATCACAGCGCATGGGAGAACTCTGCAGGCAGCCTTCTCCCTCTACTATCACCTTCTCCTCTCGAAGTCAGGCTCACTTGTCACTATGACTGGTTGGACTGTCTAATCCTTGATAACGATCGAGAGATCCGGTACCTCAATCTGCCCAGTTTCGCATTGGTGTCAGACATCATAGCCACCGCCGTGAACCTCATTGTTTGGCTGCCACCATATCCTCTGAGCAAGCTTTCCTTCTCACTCCTACCATTCCCATCGGTCAGGACGCTAAAAATCGTAATTCATCCCCTTTCCGGCACGCCCGTCTATCTGGAAGTGCCGCTGTTGTATTGCCCACTGCTCCAAACGGTTTTCATCGAGCCCGATGAACCGGACACATATCTAGGTTTCGACTATGCCGGAACTCTTGGGCGGCTCCTGCGGAATGTCGTCGATATCGATCGCCCAGTCCATTTGCTCCAAACCTCTGGCATCCGCATCATCAGAGACGTAGACTCTCTCCGCAATATCGCAGAGACCGTGATATTTCTCGATTGTGGTCTCTTCGATGCCGATTGGGCGTCATATTAATCCGGAGCCATCGTTCCGTCCGGAGCACGCAGATCTTCCTCACCTCGAATGCGCTCCTCCGGCCCTATTACTTTGGTCTACGTGCGAAGCAGGCTCGCAGTGAGCCACGTGCGATACCCTCAGATCCACCTCAGATCCTGATGTTGCCTCTCCCCTAGTCTCCTTCGCAGACCATTACGGATGAAGACGGTCGTTTATCTAGTAATCCTCTCCCCTCCCCTCCACATTCCTCATTTTTCAAGTCGTACGGTTTTGTATTACTACTAGCAGCCGTTTTCCCAGCTTGTACTGTCCGCTGGCTTTCCGGTAGTGCCTGTCTTTTGCCACGCGCATCTTCACGTCCACATCTACATGTGGTCAGTAGCTATGAATATCGCTTTTGCTCCCCCTCTTTACACTCAGAGAAATCGATCACCTCACTCTCTAGATTCATCGTCTGTACGAATGAATTGTACACCAATCCATTCAGGATCCTTGCACATCCACTGGCACCAGGAAGAAGAGCAGTTGATTCGATGAGTATATCATATCTGTCTCTCGTAGCCACCAGAGCTGTTACACGAAGCGCTGCAGATTCAAAGATGGAGAACAGCTCGGGAGCTTTGCGCGGCACTTCCAGAGGTCTCTGGAGCTCTTTGCGTGCTGTGGCCGAAGTTTCTCAGCTAGTCTATCACGCGCGCAGCGCGGTCGGCTCAGCGTGCTTGGGCGCGGGTCGAACTCTGTTCTGTCATTTCGTTTTCAAGTGTTCGTCGCCTTCTGAAACTTGTGGTATGATGTCCGCTCTAGTCCCACCACCCCAACTCTTGCACACCAGAGTCACTTGATGAGAGGAGCGGACGCTTGCATTCCCCGCTACTATACTGACATCGCTTACCAACGCTTGCGTCGCAGTCTATGCCGTCTTCCCCTCGGATGCGTCCTCAGGAACTGGTGTGACTCGCTCTTGCGTCTATTCTCTCTTCTCGTGCTCGCGGTAGTCGTCTTCCTGGCTCTGTGTCAGTCTCGCTATTCTGCTCTCCGGCGCGGCTTTCTTCCTCGGCGGATCCTTACGCGCATTTTTATGGTACGATGCTCGCACGATCGACCGCTCCAGGCGCTAGATAGTTAAACAGGCTGCATGAAAAAGGCAGGAGTGTCTTTGAGGGCCCAGTGACTTCAGAGGAACTCCGGAGGGACCTACGCTTGCCCCTCATGTGTCACGATGTGCAGGTCGCTCGCGTTCAAGGTTCCCCACCGCGACCATGACAGTGCGGCCCGGCGTCCCGGTGTCAGTGCAGTGTCAATGACCAAACGCGTTTCCGGCGCTTCTGATCAAACACTTCATTATCAGAGGTTGCCCCGTCTGAAGCAACGAACATAAAGCGGAGTGAGACATATCATACGCCGCTGAAGCAAATCCTCTGGTAGCTCAGTTGGTAGAGCATGAGACTGTAATTTGGTTAACTATGTAATCTCAGCGTCACCTGTTCGATCCAGGTCTAGAGGACTGTTGAACCAGTTGTATCTTTTTCTTTCCTTTTGGGTCGCGTCGCGTTGCCTTCGTCTTCAGTGCAGCGGAAGCCGGCCGCGCGGTTTACTTTGCCCACTCTGACAGCCAGCTCTCGTGTTTCCAGTCGCGTCTCTCTTGAAGCGCCCGCAGCCCACCTCACGCGTTGATGTAAGAGGTGGCAGGGGGACGCGCTCGCGCTCACTTTTCACTCGCACATGCATAAACTTGGTTGACTCGAGCTCGAAGTGGAGTCGAATCTAAAGTTCTGTGTGTAGGGGAGGGAGGGAGGACCGACTCAAAGCCGCGAGTGCATTCTTTCTTTCTCTGCTCGCGACTCCCATGTGAAGTCTCTGATTGATAGGTCTCTCAAGCCCACGTGCACCCGTTCAGTGAACGAAACCGCTGCTAGAGTACAAACATCTAACGCTCCGGCTCCGATGCTACTTGGGCGGTTGTCTGAGTCTCTTCGTTTCGGCGTAAGCACCGAGCAGTGGGCGAGCAAGCTTGGTTTTCGCGGAGATATGAGTTTCATAGGCATGCTAATGGGACGCGAGGATACGATAGAAGTACATCTGACAGCGAGACCGGACCGACGACATTAGAGAGGCTGGATGAGAGGGATCGGCCCGACGGGTACGATTCCTGAGGGGTTGAGCTGTGTAAGTGTGCGGTCAGCACATGCCCATAACACCAACGAAAAAAGGCGGGAACGGACCTGCTTCATACCGTTCCAGTACCCGTGCTGGATATGAGGGAAGTCGGTCGATTCTTTGAATGAGGGGTTCTTCCAGTAGAGGTTGCGGAGCCAGCTGTGGACGGCGTCAGCGAGCGGGCGGGCGGGCGGGCGGGAGGGTGGGAAGCGGGGAAGGACGGAGACAGCGAGGCAGGGAGGCAGGGAAGAACGAGACAGGGAGGTAGGGGAGAAGGGAGCGAGAAAAGAAGGAGGGAAGAACGAGAGAGGAGCGGAGGAAACGGGAAGAAAGACGGAAATAGAAGAAGGAGAGGATGTACGTACCGGTTGAGCTCGGGGTACCCGTCCCGAATGTTGCGGATGTTGCATTTGAAGAGCGGGTAGTAGGACGTGTCGAATCGCACCTAGCATTAGCATCCCCAACCAAACCACGCGTCAGCTCCCACTCTGAAACGCGCGAAAAAAACAACCTCGCTAGCGCTCGGGAACTTACGATGGTAACGAAAAGTCTAACATCCGCCTCCGTCAACACACCGCCCACAAGGAACTCCTTGCCTCCGTCTTTAAGTAACGCTTCGAGTCTATCGAGCGAAGCGAAGAGGGCATATACGGCCGTTTCGTACGCTTCTTGCGTCCCGGCGAACGCGCATTTGTACACCCCGTCTACATAGGGGGCGTGCGTCAGCACACATCCCATCCCCCAGCGCCCATCCTCCCCGTAAAGGGAGAGAGGAGAAGACGTACTGTTAACAGTATCATAGACCCATTCATTCAACCCATCAATCTCCTTCTGGAGGTGTGAGGGGTACAGATCCAATTCCGTGTTGCGCGCGAGACCTGGGGAGTTGAATTCGGAGTTGAGCATGCGGATGATTTCGGATGATTCGTTGTTGACGATCGTGCGGTGGTGGGTGTCCCAGAGGACAGGGACTGTGACGCTACGGGGGAGAGCGAGTCAGCGAGAGGGAGAACGGAAACGTAGAAAGGCAGCGCGGACGAGGAGGGCGGAGAGGGGTGGAAGAGGTAGTGGACGAAATGGACAGGCTGGATAGGAGGATGTAAAGGGCGCGAGGAGTGGACGCGAAGGACAGGGAGCGCAGACGAAGCGAAGGATGGAATACGCGCAGAACGGGAACGGATGGAAAAAGAGATACACGTACCGCCCACTAAACCCCGGCTGCGCAATCTCATAAACATCCTTCAGCTCCTTCGCGCCGTTGTACGGATCGGCCGTGGCGCCAGGGAACGGCACCGCGTCGCCCATAGGCCATCCTTTACTCGGAGTTACAACCGTCATACCTACAGCGTCACACGTCAGCAATGGGGAGGACGGGAAAGGGAAAGGAAAGCGCACCGATAACGTCCTCGAGGCCTTTCAACCGTCTGGTAATAATCGTCCTCGTCGCCCACGCTTCAGTTACCCTATCAGCACCACCGCAAGAAAGAAGACCAAAGCTGGGAGAAACGCACGGCATCCAAGAGAAACGTATAAATGATAACGTCCTTTCTCGGGCGTGAAGCGCGCGCCGGGGTCGGAGGAGATGAAGTCGCGAAAGCTGGATACGACGCGTTGGAAGGAGCCTTTGGCGTCGAGGGCTTGTTTGGTTGGGTCTGAGACGTCGACGGTGTGCGTTGTGGTTGTCATCGTGCGCGTGCGGGTGTGGGTGTGGGTGAGCAGGCGGGCCGGGAAGTTGGTGCGTGCGCGGGATGGGAAGGTGGTGCGTGCGCGGGTGTTGCAGGCGCGGGACGGGACGCGTACGATGCGGAACGCCGACAACAGCGTGCGTGCGTGGAACGGCGATGTACGAGCCTGTGTGGCTGTCGAGGCAAGTGGCGTTATATGTACTGTACGCGGATGGGCCGAGTCCGGATGCGTCAGCGTGCGCAAACGTGCTGATCCATAGCGCCAATCCACGGGCGTAAACGGTCTGACGCGGCGCTGAGTCAGTTAATGTGCCCGGTCCCAGTCAGGGCAACGTTAACGACGAGTGGAACGGACATGTGTAGTGGCGGGCGCCGGGATGAGGACAAGCGCTTGGACGGCAATTCGCGCTCAGTTCAGGGCGGACTTGGGGCGGACACGGGACAGTCAGAACGGGAAGCAGCATCGATTAGACTAGCTGTGCAGCGAATAATACAAGGAAGGGTACGAGTACATCCAAATAACTTCAAGTGTAGTGTCCAAATCATGCAGTCGGGTCGTTCAGACGCTGCTGCGCCTGGCCCTTATCGTGCTGCGCGTTACCTTTGAACCTGTGAGCACCCAAGGAAGAAGAGAAGTATGTGGACGAGACGTACCAGACACCTGCTGCTGCTTGTCGCCGGTGATAGCGCCTACGATCGAGTCCTTCTTGCCCTCGACGCGGTCCATGGTACCCTCGACGTACGCCTTCGACTCGGCAGCCTTGATCTCAGCTTCGCCCGCGGCGTGCTCTTTACGGCCCGAATCCGTCCACGTCGTCGCGCCCGTCATGTTGCCGATCTACGCGAAGCCACGAGCGTCAGCGAGTGCGAGTGCGCGAGGGGCGAGCGAAGGAGTTCGCGGGAATGGAAAGAAGGAGGAAGGAGGACGTACGGTCTCGACGACGGTGCCCTTGAGCGAGTGGTACTGGCCGGTAGTCTTGTTCGGCTCGTTGTTGTTGTAAGAAGACATGTTTGTGTGAGTGTGGATGTGTGTTGGTGGGGTGGACTCGATGGACAGGGGGCGTCTCTTATAGGGGTGGCGCAGAGTAATGACGTCACGCGAGGGTTCGGAGTCAGTATGAAGGAACGGGCAATGACCTCAGTGGTCTCGATGACGTAGGGATCCACATAGCGTGTCGAGAGTTCCGAACTGTTCGAGACACGTGGGAAGGACAGACGTCAGGACGCGTGCACGTGAACGCGGACGAAGCAGAAGTTCAAGTTGAGCGGGCTGCGGAAGCCGAGTTGAAAAGATATATAGGAAGGCGACTAAGCTTGCTCGGTAAAGAAACTCCAAGTATGGCAACCGGCATACAAGCAGACGGTCGAGAGAGAAGAAAGAAAAGGAGAGGGACGCGTCACCTCCGCACCGTGACGGTAAGCGCCGGCCGTCACGGTCTTTCTTCCCTTCGCTTCCTCGTTTGCCCCTACATACCAGCCCGCGCACGCTTTGCAACGCGCGACTTTGACTTCACACCTACCATTTGCCTGTGCTACCCCGCGGTCGAGACGTACGAGAAAACTCTGTCCTGTTGTGTCCAAACGTCTTCCTGCAGTACGACACGCTCTGCCACTACCACTATCTAATCTTTCGCGCTGAAGCTCATTGGTCTGAGGTGGGACACTGGTTGTTGTGCCCGCATTTCCGTCATCTGGCTCGCGAGTCATGCGTCCAGCGCTGCGAGAGACCGCCGAGGTTTATTCTGCGCCTGCCACTGATATTACAAACGCTCCGACACTCATACTTAGAGGATCCCATCTGGAATCCGCACCTCCGCGGCCCTGAACGACCTGGAGACGGAATGCAGTTCTTTTGCACTATTACCCGCGTCCCTTCGAAGTGTTCCGACTCGGAACGCGCACTACACGTCGAGAGTTCCTTGCAGATGCTCTCTGAACATTTGTCAAGCTGTAGACAGGTCATGCAATGGCGGATCGGAATACCGTCATCAATACGACGTCGAACTTGCGCGGAACGTATTGCTTCCGTCATCACGCACGGAAGTTCATTCCGTGATTCGAAGTCAGCAAACGCCCTTTTCTTCCTGACCATCATCATGACCGCCGCCTTACCGGCAGATGTCGCTCACGCCTTGAGCACTGCCGTGGGACAGGCTTATGAGCACGCGGCACTTGCATTGTCTGCTGCAGTGGGGTATGTGGCGCGCCTTTTCTGGCGCAGGAACGGAACTGACGAGCTGGAGCAGATCCGATGTTGCTGTAACGACAGAAGTCCGACAGACCGTTCTCGATGTGGTATACAACGCGATTCAGCGATGTGCACGCCGTGATACTGCCTCCAAGGCGCTCGTCGCGAAGCTACCCGTCGAGTTGCTCACAGACGTCTTCGCGAGCTCGCGTTCCCGGATCGTGTTCGCACGAGCCACGTCTGCCATGCGTGGCGGGACATCTCGCTCGCCGCTCGCGCGCGACTGTGGACGTCGTACCCTGCTACAAACCAGCCGCATATCCTCCGAGCATTCCTCGACCGCGCGGGAAGCTGGCCAACTCGTTTATCAGTCATCGAGGCGCTTCCGCACTCTGCCTCAGACATTGCTATGATCCTGGGCGAACACATGTGGCATATCAGTGTCTTGATGCTTCGTTTTCCCAATGATCTAGCCCTCCTTCATTTTCCACGTCATCTGTTTTCGCGCCCCGCCCCTCAGCTTACTACCTTCATGTTCGCTGGGCGGAGAAACCGCGGAACCGGCCTGATATTTGATAATCTTTTCGCGGGACACGCACCACTGCTGACCGATGTCATTTGGGAGGACTCTGTCTCTTTGGGCCTTTTTCGATGTTTCTCCAACGTTCGACGTTTTGTGTTCCGCTCTTTCTCGTGCGATGCCACGATTTGGAGCATTCTTATGCGTATTTCCCCACACCTGGAAACTCTCGATGTCGATATCGACGTGCTTGATTTGTCGGACTGGGAACCTACAGGCCCTGAGGCCCGGTATGAGCCCCCGAAAACACTCAAACAACTTTCAATTTCGGCAACCGCTCAGCCCTATAGGTCGGACGACCCTTTCGGACTCGCGGTAATTGCGCATGCATCGATACCCTGCGTCAGCCTCGTTGGCCTGGACGATTCAGGACCATCCGACTGGGTGGGCGTCTTGTCCGAAATCGGAGCTCCAGCTGCCGCAGACTCGGTACACGTACGAGCAGACCCAAACCGCCTATCTCTAAGATGGACAGATTCCGCTGGGCGTGCGCGCGCGCTGAGCAATCTGCTGATCGTGCCTCTGGCGGACTTGCCCTTCGTGTCGTCTCCATTTGGTGCAATCCACAATCTTACGGTGCACAAGTGGGAGTGCCTCGGCGAGAGGCGTATATTCCCCGAGTTCGAGGCGCTGGAGGTTCTCAGCATTGTCGTTGATGATGATACATTTGCGGATCCGGGAACCGACATGCTGCGCGCGCCATATCTGTCGACTCTACGCTTTGCCACGGCGAAGGAACGAGTCGTATCAGGCAGTATCGTTCTCTCGTTCATGCGCGTGACGTTGAAAATCCGGCACCGACTATCCAGCGTGGAGTTCTCTGGACTCACACTCGACGGAGAGGACGACTGCCAGACAGAGATCGAAACGTTTGCGCAGGCAGTCCTGTTCCGCCCGCCGCCGGACGTACGCTTTCCCACCGGCGAGATATGATCCTTCGCGCCAGCAGAGAGGATACGCTTTACGTTTGCACCGACTGTTGCTTTGTACAACGTCAGTAAAAAGAGCAGGTGTCTTGTAGGTACTCTTACGACGTGGGAGACGCATCGACCTCATAGACACCCCCCCTTCTATTACGAGCCCTATCTGTCTTCAATGCACTTTCGAGACCTGTATCTCGTCTTTGATCGTCTCTGGGAGCGCTTTGAGAGAGGTCCAGAGACGTCCGAAGACATTTCAAATCGGTCTTGTGCCTGACCGTGTGATGCATCACTGGGATTGCTCGCCCATTGCTCGTCCCCATTACTTTTCTTCTGGTCCAGCAGACAGATTATACGAGTAAAACGGTGTATATTCGCGACTACTATAGGCAGAAATAAACGGGGACCTTGGCTCATCTCTCGCAACTCCGGCTCCACATCCCGCATTACGAACGAAACGACTACAGTACAAGCTGACTGGCAGTTCTGCGACACAGTCAGTGCAACGCAGAAAGTAATATCCCACGGGACTCACCTAGGCAACGGACTGGCAGCGAGCGGCAAATCCTGCGACGGGGATGTCAGTAGAAAGGCGGGGCAGAGGACCGGAGCAGAGCGAGTAGCAGCCAAGCGCGAGAAAGGAGCAGCCTGAGCCCGAGCAATCACAGAAAGACGACGGCAGCCCGGAGCACAGTAGCAGAGCCAGGTGTCGACGACGATAGAGACCAGATCAGCGGAGATGCGACGAGAGAACATGACGACGGTGTTGAGACGCTCTTGACTGGCGACTGCGCGGGGGACGCGCGACGAGGTTGAGGCCTTGAGAGACTTGAAGCGTAGACGAGATACGGGGGGAAGGCAAGAGGGGTGTCAACAGCGCCAAACCGAACACTGTCCCGTTTGACCAATGAGTCATGTGGACCGGATGATGCGTGATTGCGGCGACTTCGACGTGTGATCCCAAAGACTCAAAGCGCTCAAAGACCGGGATGTACGCTCCGGAGAGTACCAGAGTGCCTTGAAGACCTCTATAAGGTCTTCCGAGCGCCCCGAGTCTCTCGAGCCTCAGGAGCACAGTATGGCTCCCTAGGAGCACCCTATATGTCTATGTTGCATTTCACCTTTTCCTGACGAAATTGCTTCTTATTTGACTGAAGAAGAGATAGACATGGTACTCAACCAGCTGAATTGCACCTTGGTGAATTCGGGCGACATTCGCTCACACGAAATTAAAAAGTTCGAATATAACGGGTGCTGTCCCATGTGGGACGATGTTCACCTCAGAGTGCAACCTTTTCCCAGGGCTATATGGGTCCAAAAGGGAAGAATCAGGAACTCGGAAGCGCTCGCTGAGCGCAAGTCTTCCCGAATACAACCGTACTCTTATCTCTTGCCATGACCCGCCTACCCGCCACAATGTCCGTCTGGAGCGAGCTGCCGTTCGAGCTTGTCGAAAGAGTAATCGCAGCATCTGCCTACGATGCTAGTCCCAATCCCAGCCCAGATTATTATGGCCTCGCCGTCGAGGACACCATGGATCGTTTCGTTCGAACCTTGGGCCCAAATCTCCCGGCTGCACGAGCATGGGTGGCTTCCCTCCTACTCGTGTCACGTCGCATTCGGGATATCGTACAACCAATCCTCTACGAGACCGTCGTCAGGAAAAGGTGAAATGCAACATAGACATATAGGGTGCTCCTAGGGAGCCATACTGTGCTCCTGAGGCTCGAGAGACTCAGGGCGCTCGGAAGACCTTATAGAGGTCTTCAAGGCACTCTGGTACTCTCCGGAGCGTACATCCCGGTCTTTGAGCGCTTTGAGTCTTTGGGATCACACGTCGAAGTCGCCGCAATCACGCATCATCCGGTCCACATGACTCATTGGTCAAACGGGACAGTGTTCGGTTTGGCGCTGTTGACACCCCTCTTGCCTTCCCCCCGTATCTCGTCTACGCTTCAAGTCTCTCAAGGCCTCAACCTCGTCGCGCGTCCCCCGCGCAGTCGCCAGTCAAGAGCGTCTCAACACCGTCGTCATGTTCTCTCGTCGCATCTCCGCTGATCTGGTCTCTATCGTCGTCGACACCTGGCTCTGCTACTGTGCTCCGGGCTGCCGTCGTCTTTCTGTGATTGCTCGGGCTCAGGCTGCTCCTTTCTCGCGCTTGGCTGCTACTCGCTCTGCTCCGGTCCTCTGCCCCGCCTTTCTACTGACATCCCCGTCGCAGGATTTGCCGCTCGCTGCCAGTCCGTTGCCTAGGTGAGTCCCGTGGGATATTACTTTCTGCGTTGCACTGACTGTGTCGCAGAACTGCCAGTCAGCTTGTACTGTAGTCGTTTCGTTCGTAATGCGGGATGTGGAGCCGGAGTTGCGAGAGATGAGCCAAGGTCCCCGTTTATTTCTGCCTATAGTAGTCGCGAATATACACCGTTTTACTCGTATAATCTGTCTGCTGGACCAGAAGAAAAGTAATGGGGACGAGCAATGGGCGAGCAATCCCAGTGATGCATCACACGGTCAGGCACAAGACCGATTTGAAATGTCTTCGGACGTCTCTGGACCTCTCTCAAAGCGCTCCCAGAGACGATCAAAGACGAGATACAGGTCTCGAAAGTGCATTGAAGACAGATAGGGCTCGTAATAGAAGGGGGGGTGTCTATGAGGTCGATGCGTCTCCCACGTCGTAAGAGTACCTACAAGACACCTGCTCTTTTTACTGACGGTGACCCTGACACGGCGCAACCTTCGTCATGCGCTTATAGTCTCGCCGGCATCTGCATTTCGTGCACACACGCGATACCTGGTCTGCTTCGCGAAGCTTCTCATGAGGGAAAGGGCGCAGCCTTTTGACGCTCTCACGCCTGCTTTGAAGCGCTTCGTTCAGGTCCAAGGGTTTTTACGCTTTACTCTTCCACACTCTCCTGCCACCCTTCGTCTTCCTCTTCGCATCTCGGTGCAGGCCACGACTTCACATCCCATCCTTTTTACCTTTATTCATATCTCTATTCCGTACTATATCCTCATCTCCTCACAATCCGCTCCAAGAATCGCAACGCCGTAATTACGCGCAGACAACCATCCTTCAACCCATGATCCAAATCCCACGTATAGCATAGTAATTATCCATCACCGTACCTCGATACATCATGACTCGTTTCGACCCGTCCCCATCCTACCGTCCAAGTAGAAGTGCGTGCGTATCGTCTCAGTCACGGAAGCTCCATAGGTTTTAGTATTACCTGAATAGCTGCCTCAAAATAGACATCATCATCATCATCATCCAAGGGTTTTGCGGGAGTGTTATGGACTTCATGGCCATGGCGACGCTCTTTCGGCCACGCTTCGTAATCCTCACTGGGCCAGGTTCCTTAATGAACGTCTGCAAGGCGATCGTCCCCCGTGCACCGCCTGATTCCACGCCGCTAGCGCATACCCGCTATCTGCACATGGGTCTCGATGGAAACTCTGTTGCGACGGCGTTTACCCTTTCGCTGTCAGACCTATCCAGTCTAGCATTGGAGCATATCAGCATCGATATACGAGGAAAAACCCTAAACCCCCGCGAGATTGTCGCGTCCTGCAGGATTATCATGCGCGATGCGCCGGTTGTTCTGGAGATACCAACTCTGGAGACACTTCTTGTCCGCATTCCTCTGGGGAACGCCTCTGCGCTACACTTGTTACAGAGATTCGCGCGCTCGCAGCCGGAGCGAAGTGCGAAGTTCATTATTGAAGAGGTGGGCCTATTCGTGCGTCGAGGACCCGAGCCCGAGAGTCGACGCGAGCGCAACACGATGCCCTTACGCGTCCGTCAAGGAAGTAGCAGCGCCATTTCTGCTTCCTCGCCTCTCCAGGTCTCGACCGATACGGCATTCGAGAAGGCGGCCGAAACCTACCCACGGGCGATGTTCGAGCCAGAGTTCTGGCAGGCTGGATGGAGTCCACCGCAGAGGTGTCTGTCTGAGAGGATGGAATCGCGTGCGACGGAGTGGAAGTCGAGTCCGGGAGTTGTAAAAATCATACGCGAGTTTGCAGGCTCCAACCCTTTCTCGGCCAGTTGACGAAGGGAAGGACAGTTCCATTTTAAAGCATTTGTATACACGTCTGCTCGAGTGTCACGTCATGTGCTAGTCTAGTCAGCGGTGAATAACTGCTGTCCTGCAAGCCAGTTCTCATCGTCAAACACGGTGCGAGGGTCGTATCCCGGGTCGACGGTATTGATCCAAAGTCTCCTCTCGCGATGTTCGTGTGCAAACGCCGAAAGACTTGAGGTTCAGTCGTCAGGGACGTTGGATACGATGATTCAAAGGCACCGCAGCGCCGGAAGTCGCAGGAGTTCGGGAAGCGTGTCCAGCAGAAAAGAGAGACGGACGCCGACAGAATCGCCGACGTGAATGTTCTTAGGATGCCCAAGGATTATGTATAGGAAGAGACTTCCATCTATCCTCGCCCATAAGATAGAGCAAGAGAACCGCCGAGTTGAACATGCCGCGAAAATGCGTAAGACGCGAGAGGTGCGAATCGAGTTCGTCGGGTGTAGCGGTCCATTCGTGTTCGCTGCGAGGATATCGGGTCACGAGGACGCGGGACGGAGTGCAGACGTTTAGGAGTATATCGAGTGCGCAAGCGGATCTGCAAAGAATATCGATTTGCTGGAAGGCTGGTGTAGTAAGCACAATGTAGCGCAGGTATTCGCTGCGGCATTTCCGTTCGACGATGAGATGACGCGTAGACACGAATAAGGTGGGGAAGAAGAAGATGCGCGGCAAGGTCCAGGCTGTGATGAAAACTGTCTCGACGAGGATTGGCTGAACGAGCGTATGGATGGCGCGCGACGTCCTCGTGAGCAGGGCCAGCCACGCCTTGTCGTTCAGCGCATGCAGCGCAGCGAGTCGGATAATGCGCTCGGCGAGCTCGACGGGTAGGTCGTTGAAGGTTGCCAACCGCTGCATGGCGCCAAGCTTAATAAAGGGCACGATGAGATGGTGGTCCATTGGCAAGAGTCCCTTTGATTGGTGTCTCGGGAATGAGCGGCCCGCCCTTAGATAACTCGCCTCTTCGGCTTCTACGAGCTGAAGGTCGAACACTTCGGGCACGTTGGAGCCATCAGCCAGTTATTCAGTGGTGAGTTGAGCTCAGTCCAAAGCTGATCTTAATTTCAGAGTGCACATGAGTCGCCAGAACGCGATATCGAGTAGATGTGCTCGACTACAGTAGTCTCCGCCGTCCTGCCATGCGCGTGCGCAGCACCAGGCCCCTCACGGCCAGTACCTGTCCGTCGCGGCCGGTTCTGCGACGGCAGGCAGACTCTAATTCTTTCTTTGCTTCGTCCATGTACGCACAGAACGTCCTAATACGAGATGACTCGCCCTAGGAGTCGTTCTCCTTTATTCCTCTTGTGTGACTTACCTCAAGACTCATAAAAGTGACTTAGTTAGTGACTCAGGGCTCGTATCATGTATATAAGGACCTCTGCCCGCGTACTGGCGCAGCAGCTCTTTTGGAATCGGAGACTTTGTGCAACTCACGACTTGAGCATTGCTCAACCGCTTCTGAAAAGACTCTAACCGCAAGCTCTATTCGACCTACAAGTCTCGGAGCTTACATCTTTTTGAGTTTCCTTTACATCTCTATTTCTCAGATTTGAACTAACCGCACTTATGTCGAACTCAGGGACTGATCAACCCGTGAAGAAGACAATAGGCGGCCTAACCCTGACGTTGGGAGAGACGTCACCTTTCCGTACCCGTCGTGGCACGGTAAGGGGACCGGTAGCGGCTGCGCCGCCTCCCTCTCGCGTTGGGGAGCTCGTATTTATTAGAACAACTAATTCTACTCCTATTCCGGTACGCCGCTTGGCCAGCGAAGAAGCGGAATCGGATAGCCCAACCTATCACTCGACTCCAGTTGCTCACCCGTCGCCTTGGAGCGTCGGTGTGAATGACTTGAGCGAACTAACTGAACTCCCGACAGGTTTGTCACCGACGCGTGACTCCCCTGCCCCGCAGTCAGCGGAGGGTGAGCACGGCTCACCTCGGGAAACCCGCTCTGAGTCAGCGGAGGGCGTAAGCTCGCCTTACAGCTTACGTCCTTACACCCGTACTTCTTGGACGGAGGGCGGGTACCCAGCCTTACCAAGTAGTCGCGAACCACTTAGTTCGCGACGGAGCACTTCCAGCTTGGAGGTAACTCCTCCAGAGGACTTTTCTCGGACGATGCCGAGGTGCGAAAGTGACTTAACCAGCGGGACGCCGCAGTCGTATGCACCGCTCGTATCGAGTCAAGAGACTTTAAACTTTCCTGAGCCTGAGTCAGAGAGCTCAGACGAAGAAGAGAGTCAGTCGAGTGTTCATACCCCCTCTGAACCTCGAGAGGAAGTAGTGGCAGGGGTGCCTCTACTAACTTCAGCCCCGACGACTAGTACCTCAACCGCTTCGACAGCGCTGGGAACCGGACATAGTAGGTCCGTAACGTCGTCATATAGAAGGAAGAAGAAAGCCAGTCCCGAGGTGGCTATAATCCAGCCACTCTTAGACTGGATTATAGGAGTGCAGGAACCGGACGAGCAATCTCCGTCCTTTCATGTAGCCACACCCATTACGTACACGAATGCGACACATGCGAGTTCCCGCACGCCCGTGAAACAGGAAAGTATAGCCTATTCCGACCTGAGTATACTTCGAACTCCTGAGAAACCTCCCTCTAATAATTCAAGGAAGGTCGAGCAAGGGGAGAGCGAGTACCAGTCCGAAGCGTCCAGCGAGCGGGTTAGACGCTGGACAGAAACGTTGAAGATACCGTCGGACAGTTCTAGCGATCGCGTCCCAGTTAATGAACTAATGGACCCTGCGATTCGAGATGTTAGGTGGTTTTACGATCCCTACAGTAATAAAATGTATAACGGTTGGGGCAGACCCCCGTTATCATTGAGAAAAGGACCCCGTAAGACCCATACTTATCTGGTTACCGATGGTATCCCTTTAGTCGCTGCCGTAAAACCTACGTCTCTAGGGCACTCAACGCTTCGTACGCCTGTAACTGCGCAGGCGGGATCGCTTAGTGAACCTGCGTCTCAGTCGCAGTCTGTTCCCGCTGCGTCTCAGTCTCACGCTTCAGTGTCTTCGCACTCTCATCGTACACAACCGTCATCCCACTCACACCATGCGCCATCACAGGGGCCTAGACCCTCTGCCACGTCGCATGGAACGCCAGCATCGGCGGCGATTCACGTGAGCGTGGCGGGTAGTGCATCCCGATCTGCAAGATCCAACCCTGAGCCTCATGTCCCCCAGCCTGTCGATCCGCAGGGATCGCAGGCGCCCAGGACTCCTCAAGTACCCTCAATCCACGTCGATAATGATCGCGATAGGGGAAATGAAGGCCGAAAGCGTCGAACGAAGGAAAGAGGTGCAAACCCAATCACTCGCGAAGACCTCCAATTCTCCAAGCCGACCGAGAGACCCGATAAGGGACCAAAGCGCGGTCGTGCCGAGTCAGCCCCTCCGCCAGGAGGTTTCTTCTCTCGTAAGCTCGGAAAGAAGGGAAAAAAGAAGCCGAAGCAGGGTGAGTCGAGCAGTGAAGAGTCCGGAGGACAGCCGTCCTCGTCGGACGATGAGGATAGTAGTTCTGAGTCTGGAGACGACGACGATCCGTCGTCGCCGAGTTCGTCTAGTTCAGATGAGTCTTCAAGCTCCTCCAGTTCCAGTTCGTCGAGCACGACACGGAATGAAACGCCGGAGGAGAGAAAGGCCCGGAAGCATAAAGAGAAACGGCATAGACGACGTCGTCGTCGCCGCAAGGCCATGCAAGCGTTGAGACTTCCAATGCCGACGTATAACGGTACTGCAGATTACGATGTATTCGAGTCCTGGATATCTAAGTGGGACTCTTGGTGCCGGTCGAGTCGTCTGAAAGGATCGTCAGTAATAGACACTATGAGATACTCACTCACTGGCAAAGCTGGTGCCTGGTACACGCGACATGTCGCACTGGAGTACCGGAAATGGAAGATAGACGATGTCTATCAGCAACTCTATGAGACGTGCTTCCCGATGTCTTTCAGGGAAGACCTCCGCAACAAGTTGATGTCCGCCACCCAGCATGGGCGTCCAGTCAAAGACTTTGCCAAGGACTTAGAGAATCTGGCTGTGCGTTACGATGATGTGGATCCTCTCACGATCCGTCGTATTTTCTGGGATGGCGTTGACGACTTTATCCGACTTTACTGGATAGACAAAGGTCTCAGTCTTGAATTCACAAATATTCAAACATTAGTCTACTACGCCTACCGCGTAGAGAAGAGGGAATACGAAAGGAAGCGCATGGAGCGCAGGAGGGCGAATAGATCGTCCGATAATCGCGGAGAGCGTTCACGAAGCTCCTGGACTCGTAGAACGACTCCCGCGTATTCGAATAACCCTTCTGGGTCGCGAAGGAACGCTGCGACAGGTCAGCGATCATCAAACGGGGTGAGGAGTGCTGCGAGTCGACCTACGGGCGATGAGCGTCAGAAAGATACGAACTCCGGAAATCGAAAGAAACTCGCCGTGGGAGTAAGATTGAACGCTCAGCAGATGTCAGAACATCGCGCGCAGGGACTGTGCTTCCATTGCCACGAGGGTGGACACGAAACGAGGTCGTGTCCGCGGCGAGAGGAGGGCGAACGCGGCGCAACTCGCGTGGCATCCGCAACTCCTAAAAATGCGGGTCAGTCTCGCGACGAGAGAGCTAAAAAGCCCAGAGTGAAACGAACGATGAAGGCATTACCTTCGGCTGCTGTTCGGGTTATGCTCGCTACGCCGTTCCCTGCCACTCGCAACAATGTCAGTTCCCTCCAGTCCCGCGACGATTCGCCTGCCCACTCCCGACTTACCCGGAGCGTTTACGAGAACCAACTCGCCGTCCGCGCCCTCGCAGGATTCTGCGATTTCGTCCACCCCCACACCGCCTGGCTCGGCCAGTTCCCCTCGTCCGACAAGCGGTTTGCGGTCGCGTCGTCCGGCCACCCCGACGTCCCCTTCATCGAGCTCGGATACGTCGCCGTCTTCGACATCGCCCTCGACGTCGAATTCCTGGTTCCCGTTGACACTTTCCGGGCGGATGGGCTGGACGTTGCGGGCCTGGCGATTGAGCGTCTCGGGTTCGGGCTCCTGGACCATCAAGCTGTCATCAGGGCCGACGTCTACCCGCCGACGCCAGTGACTGGGCATGCGCTCACCTGGATCAACGGGCGCTGGGCGTCCGTGAGCTGGCTCACCGAAGCCATCGAACTCGGCCTGAGCACTAGTCAGCGCTGTATCATCCAGACGGACGGAATTGTTCCGCCCATCGGCATCCCGCTGGGATCCCGCCGGTCTCCACCGCATTCGACTCACTACCATTCGCGAACACGATGGTGGTTGAGGCCATCAGCGTCTTCGTACATCAACTCAAGCTTGGCATTCCTTTGTATTCCGGACGCATCTGACGGAGTACGCGGAGTACGGCACGGTCGGGAGGCGGTGTGTCTCATGTTGGTTTGGCATTGCGGCTGGGACCGGTTCGGCATCCACGAGGGTCGGAATAAGACTTTTCCGCATTAGAGTACATAAGGGTCTGCTGATGCTTCGCATGTACTCTAGTTTTGAGATTCTAAACCCCTTGTTTCTCTCTTCACCCTCACGAGAGCTTGGGGGTTCCTCTCAGCACACGCGCTGCCCTGAGCGCGTGTACCCTCGCTCCAAGTCGCCTTGGACTCCTCTATCGCAGCGTCCACACCCTCCGGAGTACCTGGCGAGCGCTCCGGGATAGGGTGTGGTCGCCGAGCGGGTTTCCACCCGGTTTCCGCTCGACGCTCTGGTGAGCTCTCACAATAACAACCCTGGCATCTATCTGTCGGATTGTTGGTAGAGACGCCTCCCTGGCGTTACGGTGGTGTATGCGAGCCACGGGTGGCCTTCCCCGTGGTAGTAGGTGCTCCCGCACCGGCTGGCCGCAACAGGAATCGACTACGTTATTTACGATCAGGGCTACGGGATAGCCTTCCTGGTCAGTGCCGGCGAGCTCTACGAGGGCGTGCCGGTCGAAGATCTCTACAAGAAAGTGATCGTTAGTAACTGGAAGGGCTCTCTTGTACGTCGAGCGCACCGTCCCCGACCAGCATATGCTGACGATAACCTGACGAGCAGTGGCCTGCTCATTCGCGGTCGATCCGCATCTACGACTCCGAGGATTGGGCCTGCTCAGTCTATCAGCCCGATCCTGACCAGTTGCGCGTACAGCGCTGGAAAGCGTACCTTACGCGGATCGGCGCTCGTCGTGACATCCCCGACAAGGAGCAGCGCACACTCCTCGACCTTCGCAAGTGGATGGCGGCGGCGGACGTCGTCAGTGACGAGGAGAGCGCCGACGACGGATATGAAGACTGGAGCGCCGGCGCTGCCAGTCCCGTCGAGCAGTCGACCCTTTGCGAGGACGCCACCGACCCCGTTCAACCGTATCTATTGGAAGGACGGGTCAGCGGCGAGGAAAGCAAGTACGTTCGCGACGCACGTGTGCTCTTGCGCGACGCCGCGGCAGGTATCGTCACCGTCGACTCTGGAAGCATCGAGTCAGTTGTCGTCAGCACAGATGATGCGGGAGAACGTACCACGACCCACGCCATTCAGACGGAACTCGTCTTGTCGACCAACGTTCAAGAATCGCCCGGTGTGCGCATCAGCACGCCACCGAGGTATTCAACTCTTCCACCGCTCGAGCGCGACGCGTTCAGCGCGTACTACGCGGCGATGGCAGACGTCGAGACGGTCATGGTGCCCGACCCATACCCGCGTCATCGCGAGGCGACGCCTGCGGGCGAGAGCCAGACGTCCAGCGGGTACACCGATATGCCTGAGTTGCTTCCAGTCAGCGACAGCACGACCTCTGGCTCGGACTCGAGTTTGTCAACGCGCAACGCAGGCGTACCTAGGTTCCCCATTCGCGAAGGCACGAGCAGCGGGTCGTCCTCCAGCAACTCGAGTGAGTCGGGACCCGCCGTCGTCTTGCAGCGCGAGCGTCGCCCGTATGGATACTCGCCCGTGGCAGGCCACGGCGAGTCTCGCGAGGAGCGCATGCAACGCGTTGCGAACGAGGAGCGCGCCAGACGCGGCGATCGCGTGCTGCGCCGCGCGCTTGGCGAAATCGCGCGCGACGGGTGGAACACCGTCCGCGCCCAGTTCTCGCGTAGCCCTAGCAGCAACGGGTCAAGCGTCTAGAAGTATCTCGAAAGGAGGAATGCGTACCAAGAACGATGATAGATTGTTTCCAATGCCTGTGACCGTAGAAATTCGTATTAATGGACATCGGTGCCGTGCGCTGATAGATTCGGGATCGCTCACCGACTTCATGTCCACGACGCTGGCAGACCAGCTAAAGGTCAAGTGCAAGGTCAAGAAGACGCCGCTCGACCTGCAGCTCGCGATAGTAGGTTCCAGATCTAAAGTAAACGTCGAATGTGAGACGGAATTCGAGTACCAGGAGATAAGCGAACGACGCACCTGGGATGTAGCCAACGTCGACTCGTATGATATTGTCCTGGGCACGCCGTTTATCTGGCAGCACGCGGTGTTGATAGGGTTAAACCCCACGCGCGTGCTAATCGGGTCGGTGAAGGCGAAACCGCTCGAAGGAAAGGCGATGATGGTCCTTCGCAGCGCCGTCGCGCGCGTCACGAGCGCCACAATCGACGAGTTACGAGAGCGTGTGTTTAAAGACGCGTCAGACCTGTTCCAAGAGGCGGCGAACACACCTTTACCGCCATTGCGCGCCATAAACCATGAAATCCCTCTGAAAGACCCAGCGAAGATATACCCATATCGCCCGTCTCGATGCGCCGAGGCGTTGCGGCCGTTATGGGTAAAGAAGAAGATGGACTATTTGAATACTGGGCGTTGGCGGTACTCGGCGGGTGGGACGTGCTGCCCACTGCTGATCATACCGAAGCCAAAGACAAAGGAAGGGGAGATTAAAATCCGGACCGTGATCGACACGCGTGCCCGGAACGAAAACACAATTAAAGTAGCCGCCCCCTTACCCGATATAGAAGAAATATTGCGTAATGTCGTGAAGCACGAATATCGCAGCTTAATCGACGGAAAGGATGCATATGAGCAGATTAGGGTAAAGGATGAACACGTCTCACGCACGATGTTCAATACACCTGATGGCACAATGGAAAGTCTAGTTATGCAGATCGGCGACTGTAACGTGCCCGCGACTTATCAGACTTTAATGAACCATATATTTGCGCCGTACATTGGAGTATTCATGGACGTCTACTTGGACGATATCATTGTGTATTCGGACACGCCTGAAGATCACGTGAAGCACCTGCGTGCTATATTCGAAGTTCTTCGGCGAGAATGCTTTTTCCTAAATCCGTCGAAGATGCAACTCTTCGCGGAAGAGCTCATAATCCTTGGGCACGTTATCGACAGGCAAGGAATAAAAATGGACCCTAATAAGGTTCAGTCTGTGCTTGCCTGGCCGACGCCTACGAACAAGGGGTTACTTATGTCCTTTCTTGGCGCTGTAGGATTCCTCGCAAACGACTGCGCAGGAATCAGAGTACCCATGGGGGTATTAACTTCACTCGTGGGCACGACCAAGATCTTCAAGTGGACTGAAACCCATCAGCGTGCATTTGAAGAGGTTAAACAGATCGTGCAAACGCATAGGGACAAGCGCCGGCATGCAATAGATTACACGTTGCGCGCCGGACCGGTCAACCTAATTACCGATGCGTCATTGACAGGTGGCAGTGGCTATATTAGCCAGGGCCCGGAAATCAACAGCGCGCGAGTCATTACCTTCTGGAGCGGCAAGTTCAATACAGCTCAACAGAATTACCCAGTACACGAGCGCGAACTGCTCGCGATAGTAGAATCTTTGAAAAGGTTTCGGCCCTTACTGCACGGCGTGAAGTTTCGAGTCTGCACGGATCATAAAACCCTCGTGCATTTCATGAAACAGAAGGACTTGTCGCAGAGACAAATGCGATGGCTCCACATACTGAACGAGTTTGACTTCACAATTGAGTATATTCCTGGTGTAGAAAACGTCCTGGCAGATAGCTTGTCGCGCATCTATAGCGACGACGAGCCTGGCACAGTACGAACTCGAGGAGAATACATACAGGACGTGGATTATTCCTCCTCAGACGACGAAAGTGACGACGAGGATAAGGTGCCATTGTCTGCACCTGTGTTCGTCGGTCGCGCGGTATTAGCGTTTGCAGTTGCCGGTAATAGACCGGCGCGGGAGAGCGCGTCAGACGATGAGGATATGGATAACGCACCTAGACGGTCCTCGCGGTTGCGAGGAGACCAAGCGCCACCGAGGCAGAAACTAAGGCTTCGTAAGCCCAGTGCCAAAGAAAAAGCGCGCATGAGTGCAGAAGAACGAGCCAGAGCAGAGCAAATGATTGCCGAGGATTCAGCGTCAGACAAGGAATCAGACGCAGACGAAGAAGGAAGTGGAAACGACGTACCTGAACAACCTGTCGATGAAGATAACCCGGAAAGGGGTTCATCCAAAAGGAGAACATCCGATGCGGAACGGGAGTCCGGGTGGCAAACAACGCGCCACTTCGGACCGGAGAGTGACGCACCCGGATTAGCGACGGTCATATCAGCGTTCTCGCCAGAGATCGACCTCGCACGGGATGTGACGGGACGATATAGCGAAGACAAGTTCTTCCTAAAAATCGTACAGAATCCCGGACAATACAAGAACTTCCGACTGGAGGGCGAGGAAGGTCATGAGAAGATATACATGACAAGTCAGGAGGGCGCACCGCGCGAACTACTATGCATTCCAGATATAGAAGTCGCAGGGAAGCGTTTGCGCGAGGTTTTGATAGACCAAGCGCACTCAGTACTCGCACACCTCGCCGCTAATAAGACAATGCTATATTTAAGACAAGACGTCTGGTGGAAAAATATGGTTAAGGACGTGAAGGACTTCGTTGAAACCTGCCACACGTGCCGTACAACCAAGGACAGTACTCAGAAGCCGTATGGGTTACTGAGAACACTACCGGTACCGGTCCGGCCGTGGCAAGTAATTGGAGTCGACTTTATTGGGCCACTACCAGAATCTCAAGCTAGACACGGGAGATACAATCGTATTTGCACGATCATTGACTTGTTTACGGCTATGGTGCACTTAGTACCAGTACGGACTAACTACGACGCACCGGACATGGCCGAAGTGATTTTCCACACTGTATACAGATTGCACGGAATGCCGGAAGCGATTGTTAGTGACCGCGACGTGCTATTTACAAATCCCTTTTGGAGGAAGCTGCATGAACTCACCGGAGTTAAGCTTCGAATGTCGACAGCTTACCATCCACAAACGGATGGCGCGACTGAACGGGCAAACCGAACCGTCGGCGGGATGTTAAGGCAATGCATAGACGAAAACCAGAAGAATTGGGCGTCGAAGCTACCCGCCATAGAGTTTGCCATGAACAGTGCGACCTCTTCAACAACAGGGTTCACTCCGTTCTACATGAACTACGGGCAACAGCCCAGATCCATAACCTGGGATAGCGAATCCCAGTACCCAGGAGTACAGAAATTTGCTGAAATGATGAGAGATGTAGTCGTTAGCGCGCATGATGCAATAATTGCAGCGCGCGTAGAACAGACTACTCAGGCAAATAAGCATCGTGTAGAAGCACCGTTCAAGAAAGGAGAGAAGGTTTACCTCAGTACAAAGAATCTCACTATCCCCAAGGGTCACGCACGCAAACTCGTCCCTAAGTACATAGGACCGTTTGAGATACTTGAAGTAATGGAGCACGGGTCGGCATACAAACTCGACCTGCCTCCAGATATGACGAAGCGGCGTATCCATCCTACGTTTAATGCAAATCTCCTACGACTACACGTCGCGAACGACGATGAGAGGTTCCCAAGTCGGACTTGGGAACAGGTCACACAGATCTCACTTGGAACCACAAACCGAGAGATCACGGAGATAGTGGGATTTAAGAAAGGGGATAACGGTTTTATCTTCTATTGCCGATGGTCTGACAAGCACGTAACTGAGGAGGCGTTAGAGAAAGTGCGAGAATTACCTGTGTTCGCAGAATACTGCGATACGATGGGCTATGATGCGCAGCGGAAATTCGGCGTCAACCTCTCTGCGATAAAGGAAAGGAGCGCAGCCGGACTCACCGTAGCAAGAGCTGCGATACTGAGGGTTAACCCCTCAGGACGCAGTACGCAGACGCGCAGAAGCGCAGTAGTACGGAAGACGAGTATTAAAGCAAGAGCAGAGGGACTCGAGACGACATCCCACCAACATCATTCTGCTCTCACAATGTCTTTCGTCAAGCCCACTCACTTTGAGGATTTCACTTTCATTCTATGCTCGTCGTGGGCGAATAATATTCGACGCGCAATGCTCGGCATCGCGGAATTTCCCGCCTACGCTCCTCCCTCCTACGACGACTTTCACGCCGTCAACCCGACCGCGATCTCGGCCGCGCGCGGCAATGCCGCCATTGACGCCGAGTTCGCACGTCGCCAACAGCACCGCGACGACATGCAGCGCCGCGACGATGCGCGCCTCGCGCAGCAACAGCACGAGCGCGAGAACGACAGGCTCCACATCCCGGTGGCCGCGCTCAAGATGATTCTCGAGCACGACACGAACGTCGCGCGCATACACACCGAGCAAATCCAGGCCACAACTCGCGCATCGAGCAACGCGCAGCGAGGCTGGTACAACCGCCGCATGAAGCGCGGAGGAGGTGTGTGCTCGTCGTGCGAAAGCGTACAGCACGCTGACTTAACAACACCAGGCGGTCACGAGTACGGTCAGCGTTCGCACGGCAACAGGCCGCGCCAGAACCAGTTCTACAGGCCGCGCCGATCGAACCAGCAGCGCCCTCCGACGCCGGCGCCTCACGTCGACGTGCCCATGCGCGAGGCGACGCCCGCCAACGCCCAGCCCATCATGCAGGCGATTTTCGGCAACCCCCAGGCCCTCTTCGGCGCTAGTACGGGCGCAAGTGGCAGCGCGACGCCCATCGATAACTTCAACTACGACTACGACTATGATATGGAGGAAGTTTTGGGCGAGGAGCTGCAGGGCAGCACCCTCGTAGGGACCGGACCAGTCGCGAGCGACACGGGTTCGGTCACGGACGCGGTCGCGGGCCTCGGGCTCGGACCAGAGACTCTCACGACGACCGATGACATGGTCGTCGTGTAGGTTCGTCCAGCGAAGCTGGCCGGGAGGGCGTGTGCCATGCGCGTGCGCAGCACCAGGCCCCTCACGGCCAGTACCTGTCCGTCGCGGCCGGTTCTGCGACGGCAGGCAGACTCTAATTCTTTCTTTGCTTCGTCCATGTACGCACAGAACGTCCTAATACGAGATGACTCGCCCTAGGAGTCGTTCTCCTTTATTCCTCTTGTGTGACTTACCTCAAGACTCATAAAAGTGACTTAGTTAGTGACTCAGGGCTCGTATCATGTATATAAGGACCTCTGCCCGCGTACTGGCGCAGCAGCTCTTTTGGAATCGGAGACTTTGTGCAACTCACGACTTGAGCATTGCTCAACCGCTTCTGAAAAGACTCTAACCGCAAGCTCTATTCGACCTACAAGTCTCGGAGCTTACACGTCCACGGCACTCGAAGTTGGAATAGACAAATGGAAACACCACTGATAGCGCTATCATGCGCATCGGAATCGTAGGGCCACAAACGTCCTTCCGATTACAAGTTCTTTTCGCTGCGTACGGTGTGTCGTAATTCGTCCAGAGGCAGGAAGCGACAATATGGAGGACGAAGATCAGAGTACGAAGAGAGAGAAATGAAAGTATCTCTGGAACGTTGCGTATAGATGGTAATTGTCCTGCTCGAATGTAACGACTCGCTGAGATGTTGAGGAGAGAGCCGGAAGAACCCCCCCCCCCCCCCCGGCGGTGCAAACGGTCGAGCAAAGATGGGCGCAAAGATGGGCGATACGAAGAAGGCGTAAAGGGTAGTGTACTATTTGATATACAGTTGTTGTCCTCCGGTCCAGCGTTCGTCGTCAAATTCGGTGTAGGGATCGTCGCCCACTGGTTGTACGTGATTGATCCACAGCCTCGTCTCGCGGTGCTCGCTTGCAAACGCTGACAGGGCTGAAGACCACTCCGTCTGTCCCTCATACACAGCGATGCATACACGTTGAATTCGAGAGAGCTCTAGCACTTTAATAAGCGCCATTCTGAGAATCGGGAAGCTGTGGGTAATACTCCCAGCGGGAATGCCTTGAAACCGATCAATGATCACATGGGTGATGGAAAGAGGACGGTCTGAGCTGCAGAAGCTGTAAACCGTAGGGAGTGCGCCTTGAATATGATAGATGCAGCAGCGCAAGATCGGCCGGTGTCAACACCCATCCACTGCCTGTGGTTATGATAACCCGCGATGGCCGGGAAGCTTTCAGCAGCGGATACGCGACCAACATGGGCCCACAAAACATGTCAACCGAGTGAAAGGCCGAGTCTGAAAGCAAAAAGCCAGGCAGTATCTCGTCGAGGTCAACGTCGTCGTCGACCATCAGACAGCGGGTCGACGCAAATGCGCCCGCCGCCGCACAGACTCGCGATATGTTGGAGGATGCAACGACGATTTTGTCGGCCAGGATAGGCTGTACGAGCGTATGGATGGCACGCGATGCCCGTGTAAGCTGCGCCAGCCACGCTTTGTCGAGCTCGTAAGATCGCGCCGCGAGCAGAATAATACGCTCAGAGAGCTCCACGGGTAGGTCGGAAAATGTTGCCCACTGGTGCATCGCTGCAGGTGGCGGGGCGCGCGGACTGCGAGATAGGAAGTCGGCAAGAAAGCTGTGTCGGCTTGATATTGAGAAGGCTTGTCGGCGATAGCCCACTGACTGGCCGTCACAAGCACAATACGCTCGCTGCGCGCAGCAGAGAGGTCCACAAACGTCGTGAGTCGCGATATTTCCACGAGGTATCCGGCGCCTGACGATGGCGGTCGAAGGTCAAGATGCGGAGCGAGCCGGTTTCGGGTGTATTTCAGGCTCTTCCTGCGCCCATTGCCAGCGCGACAGGTTGTAATTGACGAGCAAGTACGTGACCACGAACGCGCGAAGGTATTGATGCCTGACTCTCTATGCAGAAGGAAAATGTTAAAGCACCAGCCCCTGGCTGCAGTTCTGGTCCGTTTTGGTGACCTGGTGCACGCCTTCGCGAAACAAGGCGCCTCCACAACACTCGGAGCAGCGCGTGATGGATCGACCAAGCTGCACATCTTGGCCAGTGCCAGTCTTCTGGAGCATGGCGACGTAGAGCGCACCCTCTTTCCGATCTTTCCGATATGCGGACGCGCCATCTCGTCCATGCACATCGAGGAAATGGACAGTAACCCGTTCCACATCCCTGATGTCGACTTTGTTAAACTCTTCGAGGCGTTCTCCGCCATGCCCTCTCTCGTCGATCTCGCTATCAAACTTCAGCATGTACGTGACCTCACGCCGGAAGTCAAGACTGCGCCCGTTTCGTTCTGTCTACGCCGCCTCGACTTGCACCGTATCTTCCGCGGCTGGCATCGTCTCATCGCGCATTCTGGGACGACGCTACGTGACTTGACACTCTCCGACGATCCTAGTCGTACCGAACGACCGTATAGGCACAATCCTGATGATGGTAGTCTTGACATGCTGCGCTCGGTGACTCGTCTCAACCTAGAAGACTTGTTCGACCCCGCCCTCGTGGGCGCTTGCACAAACCTGCACAGCCTGGCTCTTATCAGCTTCTATATCCCCTACGACTCCGTGCTGCCGTGTATCGACATCGCTCCGCCAACTCTTCGACAGCTTATTCTCGGAGTGGAGGAGACGGAGTCCGGGTTCGAAGTCTGGGATGTCATCGATCTCCTTGGATCTTCTCATCCTGCGATGACTCGCTTGCGACAGATCACGATGCAGCCGTGCCTCGATTGGATGGGTACTATCTTACAGCCTAACCTTGACTCCGAGGGATGGGTTGCACGCAATGTACTACAGAACCTGTGTCGTCAGCGTCGGATGGCTCTTTCTCTTTTCGAGTGATGCGCCGAGAGCTCTCTCTTCCTATCCCCGTACTGTCTTATTACTCTGAACCATCATCATGTATCACTCCGACTTCAGCTAGCGATTTCTACTGTCGCACGTTTGGAAGACCTTCCGCTCCAAGTTCACGGCGCTCAAAACCTGTCTACTCTACTTACAGAACCGTACCTGCTCTCCGCCCATCCAATATTCATCGTCGAGCGGACTCAGATTATCCCACTCTCCATTTCCGACGGCTATCCACAGCCGGGTTTCCCTTCGCAAACCCCTGGGCCTCTTCATGAGATAATTCTGAAATATGCGAGTTCCGCCGGCTTCCGTGAATCGGACGCACAGACGCTCGAGTCGAGGGAGAATTGGCCCCGTGAGTAGCTGAGTGACGAGCGTCGCGTACTTGAACATTGGAACGATTGGAACATGTGGCCCATTGATGTCGAGGAGTATATGCGCGATGTTCAAAGAAGCCCAAGCGCCTCCGGGGACACCATTTTGGATCGGCTCCGAATCCTGGTTCGCCATGTGCAGATGCGTGATACGAGAGAAGCGCTCGAGCCCGATATAGTCGGGAATGCGGTCCAACTGGACGCTGTCTGTTGCGACGATGCGACGAGGGTCGCTATGGAGCACCACGAGTTGGAGAGCCGCCATAGGGCCTGAGAACGCTTCGACGCCCGGAAAGCTCCTCGTGCACGACGAGAATATGTCCATCGCCGGGCCACTGAGGGGCTTAACGATGAGATGGCGCGTCGAATGGAATGCGTGTGGTACGACTCGTATGTTCGTGATGTTGCGCTCCGTGATAGTGACGGTATGGAAGAGGATCGGCCGCACGAGCGCGTGTATGGCGCGCGATGTCCGAGAAAGACGAGACAGCGATGTTTTGTCGTTGGGAACCCAACGGTGTGCTATAGATATGATGATCGGGACGCTCAGCTCGTTGGGGAGATCTGAGAACGTTGCATGCCGCGTCATCTACGAGTCGTGCGATATGGTAGAATGAAGAGCAGGAGTACTTCCGAATCTGCATCCTGTTCACGTTCCTGCTCCCGTGGTGCGGTTGCGGTTCAACTCCACACCGCGTGCGCATCGGGCGCAGAACAGCCTCAGCCTATATATAAGGTCTCTGACAGGCGCGGAAATAGAGCACGCAGTTGTACCCTATGACAGGAGATGGCGCGACAGCTAGGCTGGCGGCCAATTGTACGAGAGGATGGGGAAATGGTTCTTACAGATGATAGAGGGTACGGACAGTCAAAAACAGAAAAGAAGAAGAGCCAAAGCGTGCAGCTAGGAACGGGGAAGTATAGGTCGATGTACTATTCGCAATATAGCTGTTGTCCGGTGATCCAGCTTTCGTCGTGGAATACGGTGTAAAGGTCATGTTCCGGCTGGGCGCGACTGATCCACAGCCTCGTCTCGCGGTGCTTGCGTGCGAACGTTGACAGGGCTGATGACAACTCTGTCTGGTCATCATGCACGACGGCGATGCAGAGGCGTTGGAGTCGAGGGAGACGGATGAACTTGATGAGCACCTCGTCGATAATGAGGAGGTTCAGGGAACTCCCATAAACTAGAACTTCTTCAATCTGATTGACAATGACGTGGGTGGTGCAAGAAGAGGGGTCTGCGATGCAAAGCAAGCTGAATAACGTGGAAAGTACGCCCCGAATATGCGTAATCTGCGATAGGCGTTCAGGTGACGCGCGCCAATCAGCGCCTCGCCAGAGCGCGGGAGGTATGATAATGCGCGACGGCCGGGAGACTTTGAGCAGCGCGCGCAGGGCCCATATGGGCCCGCGGAACATGTCGACCGAATGAAGCTCGGGAGATGAAAGCAAGAAATCACGAAACAGCTCTTCGTCTTCGATGTCGTCGTCGACCATTATACAGCGTGTAGATGTGAATGTGCCCGACGTCGCATAGAGTCGCGATAGATTAGACGATGTGACGACGATTTTGTAGACTAGAATTGGCTGGACGAGCGTATGAATGGCACGCGATACCCGCGCAAGCTGCGCGAGCCACGCTTTGTCGAGCGCGTAAGACCGCGCAGCGAGCAAGACAATACGCTCAGAGAGCTCCACAGGTAGGTCATAAAACTTTGCCCATCGGTGCATCGCGTGCGCAGACTGCGGAATGGGATCTGGGAGTGAGCAATCCTGACCAAGGATGGACGGCCGGGACAAGGAGCGGACAGAGCCGATGCGGAGGTTGCGCGCTTCTTGCCCTCATTCCGCAGCCTCGTCGCCCGTGCCATGCGCCTGCGCACACTCGTCGTCGCTGCGGGCGCCGCTGTCCTCGCTGGTGCAGTCGTACGTCTCGTACCAGGCACCGTGCGCACCGTATCCACTCGCTGACACCACCGCACAGCAACACCAGATTGTGACCGGCAGGGCGGGCGACTATTTCTTCATGCCGCGCACAGTAAACGCTGAGCCAGGGGAGAGTGTCATCTTTGCATTTCCACCGTACGTCCTTTTCTTCCTTCACGTCTTTGCTCCAGTCGCCCACGTGTGGCACAACCAGTCGGCGCACACCAGCCGTGTCGCTTGACGCCGATATGGACTATTCAACGCACGAGGTCTATTAGCCTTCATTAGTGCTGCTCGCAGCGTGACTCCTACGCTCTTTTAAATACCGCGTTGTTCGAATGCGCAGCCTGCAATGGTTTTAGCAGATCTCGCGTGCACGCTTCCGCATCTTGCGCTCGTGTCGTCCTACGGATCCTTACCACAACTGTCACGTCCTACTCACGCGTCCTTTACCCCAACAGTGGCGCCAACCACTCGGTAATTCAATCGCGTCCAGACGCGCCGTGTACAGCACTCGAAGGCGGCTTCCGTTCGCGTCACTTCGACCTCACGCGCTCCACCGATCAACGCGACAGGCAGTTCTTCGTTATCCAGGTCAACAACACGGACCGTACGTCCGTCCACACTCTGCGCCTGCGTCGTTCTCCCTTCGCGCCAATGCGAACCGCACCTTCATCATACGCCCTCCTCTCCCGTGGCGTACAAATACTCATACCGTCGAGCAGCGATATTCTTCTACTGCGCCGTACCCGGTCCGCCCGCTCACTGTACGAATGGGATGTTTGGCGTCATAAACGCCGCGAACGAAAGCGTGGTGGACGCCTACGAGTCGAAAGTCCTTACTCTTACCGCTCTACCTACCGTACGTCACCGTCTTCTTCATACCCTTTCAGCATCTAATTGATGTCTCGCAGCAACCTTGGATGGATACCTATACCGGGATCGATGACAGACCTCAGACAGACAGTTGGAAGAGGGTGTGGGGTATAGTCGTGGGCGTCGCTGGTGCGTCGCTCGTCGTCCTCTCGAGTTCTGACGCTCAAAGTTATTTCGACAGGCGGCCTCGCGGTACTCGTCTGCGTGACGTGCTGCGGATGTTGGTGCTGCTGCGGTAAAGCCCTCATGCGCCGTCAAGCCGCGCTCGCGCGTATACACAACTTGTCGGTTGTAGGACCGGGAGCTAGCACTGGTACGTGTCTCATTGCTCATACTCTGTTCTTTTCTTGACGAGCGTACTACAACTACAGCAGCACCCGTCAACCGACATCCAACTGCGCACGACGACGAGTTACCAGCGTACGAGGAACGGAATCGGGACGTCGCGGTTCAAGTTCCGCATTATGACGAGAGCGCACCTGCGTACGACCATCACCAGCGCGATAGGGATGTCGAGGCGCAAGCAGGACTGGACGTGGAGATGACGCCTGTAACTCCAAGACGGCCGCCTGGGCTTCCGTCCCCATTACGGTCGGAGCCTGCGGACGTGCCGTTACCATCCACACCGCCGCCTACGTTCCCGGAACCGCCGACCAGCCTCGCAACCCAGAGCCGCTTTGCCGGCATTATTCCCAGCGCGCCGCCACCTACTTAGGAGGGAACAGAGAACAGGGATGGTGTGTATTGTACGATATTGGATTTGGATTTGGATAGATCTATGCTTGCGATTTTCGAGGACGACCATGACGCCAGTTGCCAGAACGTGAGGGCGTGGAAAATATGCAACATCGTGCGTGTAACTCCAACACCCAGTGCCCAACGCGTAGACTGAGAGTGCAGTGTGGACTTGTATATTCATCGAAGAGGTAGCGACTCGAGGATCGTGTACTACACGCACACGGTCAAGCGCCGTGAGATCGAGCGAGAACATTCATTGAGGCCCGGGGTTCCGTCCAGTCTTACGCTGCAGAACTGGAGCTCCGTACTAAATGAAGATCCTTAATGGTCTGCACTCAGTCTCCATCACTCTGAGAATAAGGCGTCGAAGAGTTGGCGGAGCGACGTCGATACAGGGCATCATGGAGTCGTAGATGCTGTCGTACTGTAGTGGTAGTTCGCCAAGGCAAGGGTGTGTAGGTTTAGGCACGCCCGCACGAGGGTGGGGTCGAACCCTTCTTCTAGGTGCATACGAGTCACAGACCCCAGGATGCCAAGACTGCCGTCGTCCGGGCTGAGTATACACTGCCGGCGCGGAGAACCATGACCATTGCCGAGTCTGACATCGCACAGCGTCGCCCCGGAATGCGCGAGAAGGCAGAGCCAACCGCGGAAGATACACATCAGTTCGAGGCGACGTAGACGGAACGACACAGGTGCAGTCTGGGTTTCCCGAGGGACGTCAGGTACAAAGTCGAGGTTGAGAATGAGGTCGACAAGAGAGGACAATGGGGAGAACGCTTCGAAGAGTTGAGGTCTACATAGAGATCGTGGGTCGTTGTATCCATTTGCTCGATGTGGATAGACGAGATGGCGCGCCCGCAGATTGGAAAGATCGGAAAGAGCGTACGCTTGACGTCGCCACGCTCTATGAAACGAGCATTAGCCAGTATGTATAGCTTTATAGAGCCATCGAGCGCCGCTCCAAGTGTCGCTAAGGCGCCATATTTCGCGAAGGCGTGCATGTCGTCCAGGTGACCCAAGCGAACCAGTACTGGAGCCACGGGTTGGCGCGTTAGCATTTCCCTTCTGCATGAAGAGTCAGGCATCAAAATACTCGCACGTTCTTGGTCACGTACTTGTTCGACAATTACGACCTGTCGCGCTGGCAATGGGCGCAGGAAGAGCCTGAAATGCACCCGAACCGGCTCGGTCCGCATCTTGACCATTGACCGCCATTTTCTTCAGGCGGACGAGCTGCTATTTTCTATCCGCACCGGATAGCCCGCATCTCCTGCGTGTGTCTGTGTATCCTGGTCCTAGACGTGCGTAGAATAGACGCGCAATCTTTGGCCCTGGCCCTCAGGCTCGCTGGAACTTCCGTAGCCATGCCCCCGTCGAGGTGCGGGACGTCTATGGCGGTATCGCTGCCCCTCGAGGTAGTAGAAATGATCATATCTAGTGCCGCCCGCACGCAAGGCCCGGTTGCTCGTCCCGGATCCTTCGTCGATGGCCGTGCGATAAGCACCGACCTGGCGAAAACACGACTGACTCGAAACTGGGTTATCTCATTGATGCACCTATCGCGCCGTATGCTCGCTGTTGTGCGACCGATTCTCTATAGAACTGTTGCTCTGACAGAAGATAATTGCCATCGCGTCCTTCGCGCACCTGCCGCGCTCTTTCGTGCACACACGCGATATTTGATCTGTCTCGAGCCGCTCGAAGATATTGTCGACGGATGGAACTATACCTGCTTACTATCCATACGAGACCGCTTCCTTCACGTCCGCGGCTACTGTGGCTGGGATCGGAACATCCGGGACATGGCCTTGCCTGCAGTATGCCCAGAAATCATCGTATGCACCAGGTCAACCACCCTCTTCGACCTCTGTTACAATGCTCTTCACCGTCGTTTCGCTATTCAAAGGTCTTGTCTTCTTCGTGTCACCCGCCTTCATATCACGCTCGACCCGCCAATGACGAATCGACTGTGGCCGGTGGATCTTCCGGCAGACGCGATGCACGAACTTCCGCTCCAATATCTCAGTGTCGCTATGAACGGTTACGAAGTCTCAAACATCGGTGTTGAATCGTTCAGCGGCATCATCATACGCGACGCGCCGCAGATTCTCTCAATCCCCTCCCTCCAAGTCTTTCTCGTCCGGATCCCATCGGGATATCGACGCTTCTGGACTCGGCTTGATAGTTTCTCCCGCTCGCACGAGACGACCAAACTCCTTATCGAAGAGAATGATGTCTTTGTACGGCGCCCGCGCCCTACGAGTCGGGTACGCGTACTCGCGCAGGAAGCGGCAGCCGCATCTTATCATGATCCACTGTTACTCCGATCCGACTTCGAGTGGACGGTGGAGAATAGTCCAACGGATGTACTCGATACGGCGTTCTGGCAGTCAGGCTGGCGCTCACCGAGACGTCGGATTGAGATGCAAGAGGCTATGAATATAGCTGGGCGCGCTCACAAGGAGACTCTTTGAACATGATGACGGTTAGTTGTCCTCCCCATTCTGACTCCATGTATACGCTAACATGGGTGACGCAGTCGCCAGTGCTGGAATCCCTGTTGTACAGTATTTCGAATATTGGACCTGACGGTCTTCGCACGGCGACCAAGTAACGAATCACAATTCCGTGCTCAGCAATGCTAAGACGTCCCTGAAGCGTGTTCCGCCGTGCCTGTCAAATCTGTGTTGTCCAGGCGTAAGGCTGTCAGTGACCTGGCGCTAGAACCCTGAGCGCTCGTGTCGACCACGCGCTCGGGGTCCACGCGACTCTCCACTTCTGGCTCTGTGGGCGCTTGTACTCGGTCTGCAGTGCTGTACGACGGCGGGTCCGCAACTGGTTGTTGTGACCTCTCCTCGTACGCAGGTAAACCTTCCTCTTCCTGACCTGTCCGCCGACGAGCGACTCAGCTGTGATACCTCTGAAACTATGTAGTTTCAACCTACCGATAACGCGTTGCAGTTGAATGGTATCCTGTATTGCTTTGTGCCAAAAACACCCCGAGAAGCATCCACAGAAAACGAGCATCGGAAAGAGCAAGAGTACGAGAGATGCTGTTGCTACAGTCAGGATTCTGTGCGTCAGCTTCTCCTTTGTCCGCTCATCCCGTAACTCACAAACGACAGCGATTACGATAGGTGTCGCCTTATTGTGGTGCTCCTCCGAGCGTGCATAGGAAGATACCACGTGCAAGGTGGTACGCTGACGACCCGCGGTCAGCGGGCAGAGTAGAGTCCGGCGAGTACCAGGTACGGACCTTATCCTCGCCGTGAGGAACCTCCTGGAGTCTGTGAGTGGGAGTACACTGAAGGTTGGAGACTCGCGCACTGCTAGCTCTAAAGGACTCGCGAACACGCGCGTCGCAAGAACGGTAGCAATTTGTACGATGCGCATGGTACTTGAGTGAAGAGAAGGGCAAGCGGGAATTCATTGCCACTCTCCCGTTCCTCAGAGATGGCACGCGTAGCCCGAGCTATCCCGATGACAGACGCTACCGCTGTCAAACCCTTTGCCAGCGTTCGGCAGCTGTCAGAGACCTTATGCTTGGGCTGAGACTGTTATGTGCCCGATGCGCTCGCGGAGTGGAGTTGAACCGCAAACGCACCACAGGAGCGGGAACGGGACCGGGGCGCAGACTCGGAAGCACTTCTTCTTTTCCTTCTACTCAATGGCGCAGCGTGCAGCGTTCTCAGACCTCCCCAACGAACTGAGCGTCCCGATCATCCTATCTATCGCACACCGTTGGGTTGTCGACGACAAACCGTCGCTGTCTCGTCTTTCTCGGACGTCACGCGCCATCCACGCCCTCGTGCGGCCGATCCTCTTCCATACCGTCACTGTCACGGAGCGCAACATCACGAACATACGAGTCGTACCACACGCATTCCATTCGACGCGCCATCTCATCGTTAATCCGCTCACTGGCCCGACGATGGACATATTCTCGTCGTGCGCGAGGAGCTTTCCGGGCATCGAAGCGTTCTCAGGCCCTATGGCGGCTCTCCAACTCGTGGTGTTCCATAGCGACCCTCGTCGCATCGTCGCAACCGACAGCGTCCGATTGGATGACATTCCCGACTATATCGGGCTCGAGCGCTTCTCTCGCATCACGCATCTGCACATGGCGAACCAGGAGGCGGAGCCGGTTCGAACTGGCGGCTCCGGAGGCGCGTGGGCGTCCTTGAAGATCACACATATACTACTTGACATCGAGAGGCAAAGGTCGATGAAGTATACGACGCTCGTCACTCAGCTACTTACTGGGGCAATTCTCCCGCGACTGGAGCGTCTGTGCGTCCGATTCGCGCAAGACCGCACAGCTCGCAGATTTCGCGATATTATTGCGATGCATACTGGGATCGGAAGGGCTACTGTAAGTCAATTTTTTATTACCGCCGCCTACCTCCCGTTACACCGAAAAGATGTTACCGCTGGTCTTGTGTGACCGTTACCTCAATACCGCGACCAGTGTTCAAGTTGGGCCCTGCTGTGGCTAAAAGTATCAAAAGCAGCGTCCCCCGCTAGTTACACATACCAGAAGGTCTCTCACACGCATGAAACAAGCCCTACAGTATCGGAGAACATATTTGCCGCGGAGCGGCAGCAAAATTTGATCTATGAGGCCTCTGGAGGGACGTTTTGGGCGTTACGCTCATTACCGGCGGGCCGCCGTTACGCGTTACATTTAGCCAAAATTACCGCCACCCAGGGGCCCTGTTACGCGTTACGCGGTAATAAAACTTTGACTTACAGTACTCGACTGTCAATAACTGTCAGAACTCGAGAGCAGGACCATCTGAGTCCGCTCAATGATGAGTATTGGATGGGCGGAGAGCAGGTGGGGCTCGGCACGTAGGATTGTTTCAACACGGTTTCGTAGTTGTGCCCGATGTAGGAATCTCATCTCATTACTGCTGCTCTATAGTGATGTACCTGGCCACAGTAACGTACGAATGCACCTAATTCGGGCTTGTTTATTCTCAACAAACATTTCGGAAAGTACGTTGCACCTGCGGCGCCACATGACTGCCGCGTTAGAAGTACTGTACAGCAGCACACGTCAAGGGAAAAGAGAAAGAGCTATCCGGCGCTCCCGGCACAGTGTCTGCAGTATGCTGCGCGCGTCACGTCCTTCCTGGTCGATGTTGACGGATATGATATAGCCCCAATCAAGACGCGGGTACAGTGCAAGGTGTCGCAGGCGAGCCATCGCAGGATGACGCGATACAAAGAGGTCTATGGCATTCCTAACCTCGAACCCGGACACCGACTCCTCAACACGAAGAATAAGGTGTCGAAGGGTCGGCGGAGCGGAATTAAGGCACGGTATCGTGTGGTCTAATTTGCTGTCGCAGGTGATGAGGTCTAGGGTGTGCAGGTTTGGGGAGGCGCGGACGAGCGTGGGGTCGAGCACGTCGTCCAGGCGCATACCAGTTACCGAGCGTAACACATCGAGGTTGCCGTCGTCCGGGTTATGTCGATACGCCCCTCGGAAATTGCAGAGTATCAAGTCACGCAGCGACGTGCCGGAATGCGCGAGAAGGCGGAGCCAGCCGTAGAATATACACTGCAGTTCAAGGCGACGTAGGTGGAACAAGACAGGCGCAGTCACGGTGTCCGGTGTGAGGTCAGACACAGGGTTCAGTTGTATGGCGAGATCGACTAGAGAGGGCATTGCGGCGAGTGCCTCGAAGAGATTAACGAGGACCGCAACGCGATCGCGGGGCCCCGGCCATATTTGCTTGATGCGCAAGGACGAGATGGCAGGCCCCCGGCAGCTCCCTCATATGATGGTCCGGGCGCTTATCAAACACAGCCACGAAAATACGCAATAATCTGGGTGCTGGTATACGCTATCCGGACAAGGATTCCGCGGATACTGTGTCATTTCGACCGTAGGCTCGGGCGCTTAATTTGCTCCCGAGCCAACAGGTCTCCGTCGTGGCTCGCGAGCATCCGTTAGGCGTTACGAACTCCCTTAAAAGGAAATTTTGATGGCTCGAGACCACGCAGAGCCAAAATAGGCCATAAGCGCCGGTGCGTGGCCCTACCGTTATGCGTTATGCGACACGTATAGGCTCGGCTCGACGGCCCGCGTTATGCGTTAGCCGAGCCTACGGTCGAAATGACACAGTATGCCTCCGGCCTCGGAAGCAAATGGTTCCGGGCCATATGAAGTGACGGTTCTGCCGTGCCAGGTTCATACTATGGTATACCTACTCAAATTTTTGTGTCACTGAGCGCTCCTGCTGCACTCTGAGGCATTCAGTAGTAATCCAGACCTCTGTTCTGCATACCCTGACCGTGGAAGACCTCGGGAGCAGACTGATGGAATACGCTATCCGGACAAGGCTCTGGGCGTCTGGCTGCCAAAATACGCTATCCTCGGACAAGGATCGAGCTCTCGAGAGCCCTCAACTGTACGCTTCGGAACCAATAGTCGGACCATCATATGAGGGAGCTGCCGGGGGCCTGAGATGGCGCGCCCGTAGCTCGAACAGATGGGAAAGAGTGTGCGCTCAACGTCGCCACGCTCCAGACGGCTAGCACTGGCCAAGATGTGCAGCTTCAGCGATCCATCGCGCGCTGCTCCGAGTGTCGCGGAGGCGCCTTGTTTTGCGAAGGCGTGCACCTCGTCCAGGTCAACAAAACGGACCAGAATCGGAGCCACGGGCTTGCGCGTCAGCATTTCCCTTCTATACAGGTAAGTAATATGCTCGCGCAAGGGTGGGCACGTACTTGCTCGACAATTACGACCAGTCGCGTTGGCAATGGGCGGAGGAAGAGCCTGAAAAGCTCCCGCGGCCGGGTTGGTCCCCACCTTGACTTTCGACCGCCATCTTCGTTAGGAACTGAAACCCGCGCCCGTGGACATGTCGCGCCTCGCGGCGCTTGCGGACCTCCAGTTGAGCTCGGCGAACAGATCGTTTCCGTGACGGCCAGTCAGTGGGCTACCGCCGACAAGCATTCCCTCGCCAGCCTCTCGCGCACGTCGCGAGCCATTCACGCGCTCGTTCATCCTATACTCTTCGATACAGCTGTCGTCACATTAGTGAATGTGGCCCATGTCTGCGCCTCTGGCAACGCATTCAGCTCAACCCGTCGCTTATTTGTTAGACGATTGTCATCCTTCGCACTGGCGGATCTTCTTTACTGCTGCGACAGCACCAGCGCGTTTCGGCGGGCCGAACTGTACTGGGGTCCGGTGCGAATGCTCGGGCCACTTCTGTCTTCGCCTGTGCTCTCCTCCGTCGTACTCTCGAAGTCCGACGCCCTGAGCACAGCAGAACTCTTGTCTTTCAGACCAAATCATACATCGCCCATCACCGCTCTTCGACTACCGATCAGCTTCGCTTTGGAGATATCGATCAGATTTTCGTCTACCGTCACACATCTCGTGTTCGATGTCGTGGGCGGCTGCCTGGATACGGAATGGCTCCTGCACTAGCGGCTCTGTCTCTCTATCGTTTCTTCGGACGCAGCTTCTGCAGCTGGTCTCCTCAAGGAAATCGTCGTCATGGCCGAAAAGCTGCAGGATACGAGAGTGTGCGTCGTCGCGGCTGGGGGTATGACCCGAGACATTCGAGCGGCTGTACGTGTCGTGACTATAATGTGAGGCAATGGTCCTGTACGGCGATCTCACGGACAAATCCCTGCCTCGACCGGTTGACCCACATTGGCGGCCAAGCTTACTGTAAACCAAGAATTCATTACCGCGTAACGCGTAACGGGGCTATCCCGCCGCCTTAATAAATGCGATTTGTCACGTGTAACTGTAACAGCAGGTTCAACTAAGCCCCCGAAGCTCCGACCAAACATTGGAATCCCGCATCGGGGGGCTTGCGCGAACCTAGTGTAACAGATGTGCCGCGGTAGTGGGTGTAATGCTGTGAAACGGTGGCCAAGACCGTATATACCAAAAATTGTGGTCGCTACGCGCATGTATGCTCCTTATGAGGACCGAGGAGTGCTCCACAACGCGTTCTATTATGATTGGCACACTCAGAGGTGTAACCTCAGAGGTGTCTCTGTGTTATGGCGACAAGGTGACGGTCACGCGGATACGGCGCTAATAGATTTTGGGTGTAACGTAGTCTCCTTCGCAGACCATTACGGATGAAGACGGTCGTTCATCTAGTAATAGGTGTAACGGGGCCGGGAATCGGGAGGCGGTAATTTTGTTTCTTCTTTTTGGTTTACAGTACCTTCTGCTAGCGCTCGATGGACATTTATTCCACCCACGGGGCCCGTTGGAATAATGCGCTCTGGGTGCGCGCGAGAGAGAAGAAGAAGCGCGCGTCACAGACGCGCGCTAAGGCCCGAGTCCGTTCCGAATCCCGAAAACACGTTGCGTGCTCATGCCTGTTATATACGAAACCCCCCCCCTGGGCCGAGTTCCCTCATTGTCTTACGGGAACTCGCCCAGTTCTTTCTACAGTGCCTGCTCTCGGAGCGAGTACAAGCTACATAAAGTGACTCATACCCTCCGCACGACATCATTCTATCACCGCAGTGCCCACTAAGGATATCCTCGTCTCATGTGCTACAGCGGAGGGCCTGTTGATAATAGAACCATCATCAGATCCAATCATACTGTCTTCGTCCCCGTCCACTGCAAGACGGAGTTGTCTAGCAAGGATTCGAACCCTACGATCGACGTCTAATGTGGCGAGCTCAATCGTATCGAGCCACATAGACCATCGGAGTCTTTGATAGATCTTGCTCAGATCGAGCAGCCTACGCCGAAGGACCTGGTAGGTAGGTAGGACCTGAAAGGATTCGTCCCCTGGCGTGTAACCTGCGACACGTCGGAGCACCTCGACGAATGGCATTCGGGTGAAGAACGCATCGACCAGACGATCTATATCAGCGTTCGGAAATGATTCATGAGCCTCTTCTAGCCATATCGCAATCCCGTGTAGGCCTTCGAGCAGGAAGTCTCCGCGCCAGAGGTCCCTACAGTCCATATAAGGCGAAGAGCTAGCCGGGCGGGGAGTTGGGATCAGAAAACGCGACATGAACGTTACTTGATCCAAAGTAGTCATGCACAAGGACATAGTGGGTCGCAGTCCATCGACTTCCCTGTCGCGGCGGGGTAGGAATGTATGCCGTAAGAGGACGGACATTGTGACGCGTACGACGCGGCAGGCTAGACTGAAGTTTTGCTGCTTCAGACACTCATCTGTCGCTGACTGGAGTACGAGCACTGTATGCCTTAGGGCACGGGTATCGGCAACCGGGAACATCGACAGATCGAAGAAGTCGACCAGAGACAAAACGCAGGACCCAAAGACGGCCGCAGGACGTAATTCCGGAGGAGGACTGATCGTGTGAGTCGATCCAGGAAAGAGAAACTCCAGGAGACGCGAGATGGTGCCGAGGATGAGCTCGTGGTAGGGATGACGTTCGAAACCGGATGAGAATTCGTTCAACAGAGCCATCAAAGCAACACAAACGCGAGCGGCTCCAGCGATATGAGGCGATGAGCTGTCTGGCACATCCTTCCAAATGTGGAAGGGGACATCGCGACCGACTGCGTAGAGCACCGTGTCCCAGTCCATGCGAAGAGAGCTGAAGTCACAATATTGAAGGAGGAACAACGCTTCAGCACGGTACTGATGTATGAGCGCCATGGCAGTAGATGTGGCGGTGGGCGAGTACTGCATACTCGATAGCACTCTGGGGCACACCATGTGATCGGAGAAGGCAGTTTCGAGAAGCTGGAAGTCAGGGTACGACTCGGGGCTCTCGTTTGCGAGGCCCAGCCTGTGCATGAGACGCCACGTGCTCAATGTACCGTCCGCATGCCGGTCAGGCATCCCGACTACGCTGCAAGTCTTGGCGACTCGTGCGACCTCGACTCTGTTCGGCGTGCCAGAGGAGCGCGTCAACAGTACGTTTGGCTTCATTCTAGATCGGACAGCATCGTTGGTCCGAAGAAACGCGGCTGCGCGTGAACTCGGTCGCAATCCTCCAATGGCTTGCAGAGCTACCGCAACCGCATCGCTGTCTGGAACATTGGAGATGAGCCACAGCAGTGCTCTTCCATCAAGCCTGTCCGCGTTCTCCTGGAGACGGCGGTGACTAATGACTTGATCTGTCAAACGCTGCCTGAAAGCTTCCACTCTCAGACGATACTGAGTAGTGCCGGACAGCTCTTCTCGGACGTTCTGAAGCGCAGCGGTGCGATCTGCGGATCCTGCACCAGGGAGATATGCCGATACAGGCGGAGTGAAACCAGGTTCCACATCGGAGCTACGCCCTTCACGGAATATCCGGTGTCGCAGGCATCGCAAAACCTGCTTCGCGGCATTCGATGGGCGAAGCGCCGGGAGTTCCATGGCGATGTACCCGCGGCGAATGAGCCCGACAAGAGGAGTCGACGTCGGGCATTCCGGCTTCCAAATCGGAATGGCGATAGAGAGCGCGTAGAAAACGGCAAGAAGTGCAGTGATCGAGACGGCGACACTCGCAATGCCGGAGTCGAGATCCCATAAGAACATTACCAGACCGAGCAAGAATAAGAATAGGGCCGCATGGAGTAAGAGCGGGAGGAGGGCGATCAGGTCCGATACTCTCCAGGCGACGAGAGCATTGTACAGCAGTTGGCGTCTGTGCGCCCACTCTCGTGGACTCACTGCCGACGCAGCGGTGTGATTTTTGTACTCTTGCAACCACTGTTTGACGAGGATGCAGAGGAGAGATGCTGACAGCGTTACCACGAGACTCGTGAACCAGAGACCGTTGATCCACTGCGAGGTCGTCGAAGGGTACACCGTGACTGGCGCTGGCAAGGGAAGCGCTGGGATGCTTCCAGTAGTGTTGTGCGCCACAACGAGTGCGTACAGAGCATTGACGGTAAAACCGTCCTTGTCGAATTGCAGACTAGGATAACTCTCGACGAGGAATGCCGTGATGACGGCTGAGAAGAGACCGGCCTGATATGACGTAAGCACGACTCGGATGGCGGAAGATAACATACGAAGATGAGGAGAATGTCCAGCGTGCCATTCCAACCCTCGAGAAGGGCATTGTCGTGCAGCGTAGCCTGTGCACGATAAACCTTCCACACCCGCGCCGCGTCATCTGCTTCGCTGCCAAAAGCATCCGGAGGGAATTCGCGCTTGAACTCCGTATCGAGCTCCTCGTTGGATGTACTGGGAGTGGGCGGTCTTGGAAGATCTAACATATACATCAGACGATATGTATCGACAATAATGAGCTGCCTAACCTTCGGTGGGCCATTGGATACAGTTCCATGATATCTCGTGCAAAACTGCAAGTCATGGGTAAGTGCGCAATGGGACATTTGGTAACAAGCGCGATGTACTCCTCTTCTGGTCCAGATTGTACGGGTACGACTTCCTCTATCATCATCTTTAATATGGACGATGCTGCATGGATAGGGGACGAACCGATGGAAAGGACATGGTGGCGGCCAGAGGGAAGAGCGACAGTCACACTGGGAGGACCAATCCGCAATCAGCTGACGTGGTTACGCCGTACAGCCCGTACACAGCGCTATTGAAAGCGGTGAGAAGCAAAGGGTCCAGACGGGAACAAAGCCATGTCACCGAGAATAGTAGTCAGCGTCGACGACAACATGCCCGGTTCGCGGAAGGAAAACGGTGGGAGTCTTGATGTCGTCGCCGTGAATGCGAATTCCGACACTTAATGACTAGGGAATCCTGAAATTGGGCGGCAGGTAGTAAAAGGCAGACGCGACCCAACTCCGACACGACCGTCCTTGAACCCGGTCATTCCGCCAGATTTGCGTATACGGACGTCTTTCTGCTGTTCGGCTCGTGCTACGTTGCGACTCAAGCTCAGACCGCACTTCTAATCCGGTCAGAAGGCCCAACGGGGCAGCAGTAATTTTTCTTGCTTTCACCAGCCACGAGTCCGCCATGAATTCGCGCGCAACGTTTTCCGAACCTACTTGCTGTATAATCGTGCGCTCTGAACTACAATGCAACACTCGCGCACCCGGCCTAGACATCGCGCTCCATTCACGCGCTCGTCCTGTTTGTCGTCGCCGAAACCGTCTTCGTGGACGAGTGGAACGTCCTTCGCATCTGCTAGAGGCCTGGCGCGTTTACATCAACGCGCCGTCTGATTATGACTTGTGAGTACTCTGAATCACAGGTATTTCTCGACGTTGCATCAGTACTGGCATCGTCGATCCGTGCTGTGAATGGCGATCTCAAGGGCAGGGCGGCCCTCGGCTGCAGTAATCCGAGGCCGCGCTAGCCACGGCTGCGCTAGAGCTGCTTCTTGACCTCGTACTCTTCACCGCGCATCGGCCATCCGCCCATCGGACACTGCTGGCGGTAAGCCCTTTACGCGACTACGCTGTCCTACTTACATCCTTGTTGGATGCTTAGAAAGATGAGCACTCCATCGCCGCGCGTTTTCGTCCGCTTGGCACACTGGGACGACATATATCTGCTTGACGGCTGTATCCTCCCAGCAGTTCGGGATGGATCGCTGCTCCAAATCGTGGCAGATCCAGCCCTCCTGCATCGCATATTCGACCTTGACGACCCGCACTATACCATCTTCCGGTTTCCCTCTCGACACGTCTCACTCTTGTATGCCCTCGTCGCCATGCCGTCCCTACTCGAGCTCTCGATTCGCATGGAGCACCTATCTGACATCACACCGGAAACCGAGGCCGCCCAGGTTCCCTTCCGCCTTCGACGCCTGGCGCTGTACCCTGTGTTTCGCGGCTGATCACGTCTCATAGCGCTATCTGGTGACTCGTTGCGTGACCTGGCGCTCGAGGCGGCAGCGGAAGCTTTGCAGCTTGGGGAGCCTATCTACGCCGCAGACTCTAGAACGTATGCCGAGTCGTTCCGTTCGGTGATCTGTCTACGTCTGTCCGACACTTCGCCATCGTACGCGGCTGTCCGAAATTGCGTACGCTAGAGCTCAACTGCATCGAGCCCGAGAGCGCATTTTCCGGCGTTGCACTCTGCGTCAAAGCCGCACCGCGCACTCTACAGCATCTCGTCTTGAATCTGGACTCTTCTCAACAGGGCTCCAAATGTGATGGATCTTCTTGGATCGCGCCCTCCCGCGGTAGCCGGCTTGCGCAGCGTTATCGTTCAGCCGTGTCTCGAATGGCTTCCCCGGTTCCAGCACGTGCTCGACGAGGAGGGACGCGAGGCGAGGGACGCGTTGCAGGCGTTTTGCCGTCAGAAACGCATAGAATTCTCTCTTTATTAGTATTAGAGACGGAAAATGCACGTCTGCGGGAGGCACTGGCCGCACTACAAAACGAGGTGCTGAGCTACGACAGGAGAAACGGCGGAGACACTCACCGAGTACGAGTCTCGCAAAGGGTACTAGTAGCAGACATTTTAGCTTTTAGATGTGGCTCGGAACGATGCGGATGGAGTTGACTAAGATGCTGGCGAAAACAGATCTGAGTAAACCTCTGGATGTGTCAGGCTGTCGACGTGTTCGATCTGCCAAAACGTGGCTACGAGTACAGTCACGGTTTTGTGTTCACAAAGTTTGGCACCGGTCAGATTTCGGCTCGGGTGCAGTAACCCTTCAAGTGTCTCTAACCACAACCGCGACGTTTGCTTCCGCAGTCATAGGTCGAGGCAGAAACGGCAACAAGACGAATTTGCCGGACATGATGATCGAGGCTGCTTGCTCCCTAATGTGACCGGCTCAACCTTGAAACACGTCGGGTCGAAGGCCTTGCTATTGTAATATGAGAGCACACCTCGCGCGTCACACGGTATAACTTGGGCCTGATACGGCGGAACCGAGCGTAGCTGCTGATAGCATTGACGTTGACGCGCCAAACGACGGCGGGAGTAATAACATCACTTGCCTTCTTCCCACCACCTGCACCGCTAGCGCCGGCTGAAATGCAGCGCGGGGCAACGTTTGCGGACCTCCCAGTCGAACTAGGGGAGCGCATCATACTTCTAGTCGCGTATCAGTGGGCTGTGGAGGATAAACAGTCGCTCGCACGCCTAGCGCGGGCTTCTCGCGCGATACACGCGCTCGTCCGACCTATCCTCTTCGACAGGGTCGTCGTATCGGCGCGCAACGTATCCAAGATACGTGCTGTCCTGCACATGTTCCGTTCTACGCGCACTCTCGAAGTCGAACCTGGCCTCCTCGATGACGCGGCTTTGGTCGATTTCTACGCGTGCTCGAGCAGCTTTCCGAACATCGACATCTTTACGGGCCCACTGGACGCACTACTCATCCTGATGCCCAGAGGCAATCCAGAGCGCATCGTCACGCGCGACAAATTCCATTTCGATGCCCTCTTCACGCCCGAGCGTCTTGACCGGGGGCACTTCTCTCGCCTCATGCATTTGCGGATCGCGAGCAAAGTCGGCACTCTGATCGTCAACACCCAGCTTGATTCTTTGGCGTCTCTCCGCCTCACGCATATCATGCTCGACTTGGAGCACATCGTTCCCTGCATCGTCGATACAGTAAGCCTACTGCTTGGGCGTCTGCCGATGCTTCAGCGCTTGTGTCTACTCGTACCGAGCACGACGCGATACAAGCGTCTCCGTGATACTTTGGAGTCGTACCTACCACTGTACAGGGAGACCCGAGTCTGGATAGCGACACCGCCGCAAGCGAACTGCTTGCATCCTGTGGACATTGAGTATTGGCTTGTTGGGGAACAGGTACAATATGTTTCATAGCGATAGCTCTGCAGCATGGTAACGTCCAGATAACCTGGTCACTGAGTTCGTAAAGAACTATTCCCTCCCAATTTCCCCGCCCAAACCGGGTCCCTCCCATTTCTATATAGGAGATCCCTTCCAAATTGTAAGACTGTATAATTTCTATATCAAGATCGTAATACAGTGAACCCAGTTGAATCTGTACAAGAAAGTCCAGATCCCTCCCAAAATGCGCTCTCAACTCCCGCCCAACCCAGTAACCAAATTCCCGACCAACCAAGTGACCAAGTTCCCGCCGGAAAAGAGACCCAGATCCCTCCCAAACTGCGCTATCAACTGGTGAACAGCACCGTCCGAGTTGAATGAAGTGCTGCAGCTCTTGGCGCTCAGTCGCTCGTAAGATCTATGACATCAACGTGTCGCTTCTTGAAGGGACCAACACGCGCCGCGTTGGGAGCTTGACGGCGCTTTCCTAGCGTGACCGGTGCGTCATCGTCGCTGGAGGATAGCTCCGTGACGTCATCCTCGCGCTGTGCAATGATTAGTGGGAGTAATTTGACTGTAGACTAAACTTGATACCTTGACACGTACGGTAAGTGGGCGCTGCGGCGAGGACCGTTGTTCTTGCTTGACGGGGGTACGTATAGCCGCGCGCGAAGGAGGCAGAGCAGGTCGTGGGACAGCGGGGATCGTGGCAGGCAGCGCAGTTGAATCTGCCAAAAGCACGAGTTCGACGCCGTTGGGCACTGGGATTGCCTCACGAGCGTCTCGCTTGATCCAGTGCCGCATGTTGTTGTCACCGTCAAGGTGAGGGCGGAACTGGTAGACGGTGTGACCACGGAGATTTCCTAGGTCCAGTGCGCGCTTCAGGGCCGGCATGAGCTTGAACAGTTCTACTCTCCCACGACTGGCCCGCGCGACCGTTGCCTCACGCGTCTGATCCTGATATACTCGTCAGACCATCAATGGCAATAATGGAAAGTGATGTACGCACCGTGTTCGCGTAGTAAATGCGTATGACGAGATCATGTGTTCCTAGGTGCCGTTAGCTATAGCCACGGAGCGTCTCCCGACATGAAAGTAGACTACGTACCAGGAACAAAGTCCTTCTTGTGCTCACCGCAAAGATTCGTGCCAAGAGCGCCGACCTCGCGACAGTCCAAAGCGCACATCCCGAACTTGCATCGACTATGCGCTGACGCCTCGCACACCTCGCACTGAACTGCGTTCTTCTTGGTGGTAGGGTGTGTGCTGAAGAACTTGTACTTCCGCTGATCGGTGCGGTGTCGGTCGTCCTCCGTCACCGTGAGGCCGAGTATCTCTAGTAGTCCAGCTTCAGATGCTTCGGCGAGCGCTTGGGCCGTCTGTGTAGGCGCTTGAAGCGGTCGCGAAGGCGTCTTTCCGAGGGCTGGTTGAGGAGAGCGCTTGACGATTGACTGACGGTGGTGCGCATTTGGTGAGGCACCTGGGACCGGTGTGCGGATTCTCGATGAGGACGGGGTATGATAGGAGGGGCTGGAAGTCATGGCAGATGAAGCGTGCTTTGAGACATATCAGTATTGAGCAGCCGTGTAGCTCCACACGATGTACCTTCTCAGACTTGAGCCGCAATCCGGATTTGGGCGAAGGTGGTGGCTCAGATGAACCCGAGAAGGCCGTAGGATCCTCGCGTCGAACGGCGTCGTATGCTGCCTTGACCTGAGCATGGCGATGCGCCCGAGCCTCGTCCAGGTCTGCACGCGAAGGTGAACTCGTGGCCGGTGCTGACTGGCGCATTGCTAGCGGCATTTGCGCTGCTCTCGCGAGTGTGCCATTATCACGGATGTACATCAGACGGTCCAGCGGGGATACACGATTCGGGTGGGTCGCATTGACATTCGTATCTAGAAAAGCAAGTACCTCGCCGTTGACCTCGCACTGTGGGTGGTTAGACCAACCCCGATGCTCACAGACAGATGCGTACCCGTAGTGGTGCTCTGCCAGCGTCTTCAGCTTGCCAATCGGGATTCAGCGCCTGGAAATGGCACTGGCAGAGGAGTTCAGATACGCAAACCATCGTGATGGGATGTCGCGAGAGACAAGGTGTGGTGGACGGAGATTGAAAGTACGTGGAGAACTTGTGGCGAGCAGAACCACGCTCACCTCGGATGACGCCGAACGACCACGCACTGATTGTACCCATTATGACGTGATAGCATCGGTGAGAGCACATACGACTCTCCCATGGCTTGCGCATGCCGACTTTGCCGGTTGAGATGGGACTAATTCCTGTAAAAAAACTCGACGGGTTCAAAGCCCTTCAAGTTCCCCAACTCAAACATTCACTACGAACCTTGGCAATCCTCTAATTATAATCCAATAGGTTCAGGTCCTCTGACCGAGCTATAAAACGCGATATGCGATGTCTTCCCGGCAATGACCGGGATCCAGGGTCCAGCGCACGGATAAAGCTGCCGGGTTGTGCGTGCGGTGGACCCTGGATCCCGGTCATTGCCGACCAAGCGTCGTCGATTGTGAATTCTGCCCTCGGATTGTAGTCTGAACTTCCAATTTTGGCGCTATCAGGTTGCCAAATGTCCTTAGCATCTATCTGTTGAGTGAAAGCATTCGTTTTGCAGAGGAACTGGCGTAACTCACGTGCGAGAGACATCGAATAGCGCGTTTGCGGCCGTAGTGAGATGTGTAGACATCATTGAAAGTCTCGCCAATTGCAAATCCGGCAAGTAGAGCGATGAAACGGTGCGAGACAGGTGCAGAAATCAGAGTCAGACGGCGGCGAGGGAGATGTGGTAATGGCTCTTGCATAGAACTCCGTCACACAGAGAGACATAATGTGCACAAGCTTGGCAATAATAGCGGTGTTATTATCAGCAACTGTCGGCGGGAAATCGGTAATACCGATGAGCACGGCCGAGAGTTAGACAGCAGCAAGAGCACTATGCGACAAGAACAACGAGGCAGCGTGATGAATAGTGATGCAAAAGAGCGTCTGTGTTCAGCACAGGAGTCAAGAGCATGCGTCTAACAGTTGGGCGAAGTCCTCGCAGAAAGTTGTGCGATCAGCTCGCAACAGCGCCGTTGCCAAACCCTACAGTGAGCGCGCACAGCGCTTCGAGGTCTTGGAATATCGCAGTGCGCGTACCAAGGACATCTTCCTCCAAGCTCGCAGCGACAAGTCGGGCGTACACGGCTCCCGTAGGCGGGACGGACAAGGACAAAACGCAAGTTGCAATTGCACGTGATGCCGTCAGCCCGGTGACGTCAGCCATGCCCATCGACCAAATGCACTTTCTATCTCGTCCCCAGTAGTATACCCCATGAAAAATTTGCCTCCGAGGCTGGAAAATGTATGGGAAATGACCTCTCACCGTGAGACACCGAAGAAAGTAGATACAGCTACAGTCTCGATCGCCGATGCCCCGAAAAATTTACTTCCGGCAGCGATACTTTATCTGCGACCGCACACGAGTAAAGAAATAACTTCAATTTGCAGATGCGACGGCGACAGGCAGCAATGCCTTACCAAAGCCATGACAGGCGCGCCCGTCGACGTCGGAAGCTCCTGAAGCGCTGAAGTCCGGCACGGCGCCGATGGCTGGCTTGACTCTGCTCGTCACCCGTTGTCGATGTCACGTTTGCACCGGCCACGCGCGCTCTCTTAATAACCATCGCCCCGCTCTTCCGCAACCGCATTTGCCTCCCGTGCGTCATTGTGTCGTTCGTTCTGGTCGTGCGTTCTAATTCGCCTGCATGTCGATAGACACCGGCCCGCAAGTCTCACGCTTCGCACACCTTGTCGTAAAATGGGCCAGGTGGGTGGCGCTGGGGGGCGCCTCAGTCGCGCCGACGAAACCTGATGTACATGTTACAGAACGTACAACCATGTCCGCTCCCGCCGCCCGAGCCGCGGGGCGTTTCGCTGTTGTCGCAACAGGTACTGCAGCAACTGTAGACTGGCAGACTACTGTTTGCTGCAGAACCTGGCGACGGCGGTGTGCAGCTCTGCAGCTCGGGCGTCGCTGTGTGACTGCTCGTGACTGCGACCGGTCGGTGCTGGCTGCCGGCGACGTCGCAGTGGAATCGCTGACACGGCCGAGCATCGAGCTAGGTGGAGCGCAAGACATGATAGTGCTCAGTGTACGTCGCCGTGGGTTGTCTTTGCTCGCAGCGGTTTGACCTTTACAAATTCTGTTCTGTGCGCTCTGTGAAGCATCGCACAGCCACGACGTCGCGCGCGGTATTCCCACACACAATGCGTCAAGATCGACAAGACTCGCGACATCAAGGGCGACTACTCTATCCCGCGCGCAGGAGTCCAGCAGATTTGTAAACGGTACGTATCTGCTTCAGCTTTAGCCCCTGTCCGGTTGCTGGCCATGCTCCCCAACACCAATATCCCCAATCCATACCAAGCATGATGTCCTACGACGGGTGGTCTCCGCTGACGCTGTTTGCGAACCAGCGCGAGCCGTTCGTCGTGGCTGTCACTGTGACTTCGTCTTTCCTTCTTCCCCACCTTCATATTCGTCATCTTCCTTTCCCTCGTTATCACCACGGGATCCTGTAAACCCGATTCCCCGTACTTCTTACCTGAATCCTCGTCTTCGTTGGGCTGCTTCTAGCGGAGGCTCATGCAGCGCTTCCATTCGTGGCGGAGGTCACACCGTTGCTGCTGCACGGTGCTGTCTTCGCTGCTTGGATCAGTTCTCTCATCAATTTACTGAATATATCTGCAACTTTTAGGTCTGTCACCTTGCGCTCTCATCGTAAATTTGGCTCGTACCGCGACCGTGTATCCCCACCCCCTCGTCTTGCGCCCACAAAGCCCTGGTTCCCTGATTTTGCGGTATGTATGGTGCTGCAATTTCGTGTGCTACTGAACCATATTATATTCAGAATTTTTACTGCCTTCCCTCTGCTTGGAGAGGTCCTTTCTCACGGGTTGAAGGTTCGGAATTTGCCGGACAACCTTCAACCCGTGGGAAAGCTTCACTGTACGTCTACCGTCCATTCCCTAGTTCTGGCTTCTACTTATAACGGTACATCTTTCCTACCTTACACCCCATCCTCGGAGTCTCTTAGGCTGGTCGCCAGCTGCGAGTATGATGGCAAAAAACGGTGTGTGACTTTGCCGCGGCGGCTCTGTTCATCTCACATCTCTTCAACTTTTCCCAGGACCCGTGTATAAATTGAAATCGTAACTCAATACATATAGAGCTTGCGTCATCCAGTCCATTCGTGTCTACTTCGGCATGACTCCAGCTCGCGCGAGTTGAAGCTGACGCTCGAGATCCTCGTTTCTCTTCCGCACCGCCTCGAGCTCCCTCTCACGCTCAGTGATCACTTCACGCTGCTCATCGTTCTCCTTGCGCTGGGCGTCGATCAACTCCTGGCTCTTCTTCCAAGTGGCGGCCTCGTCGCGGCGTAGAGTCTTGATGTGCGGCGCTGTGGCATCTCGAAAGAGACCAACGATCTCTTCAACCACCTTGGGAACGGCTTCTTCGCGGACATTGGGCTCGTCCTTGCCAGTGTCCGCGTCTTTAACCGGAAGCCAGAACTTGTTGTCCGAGCCCTCGAGGTGTTCCTGAACGCTGCCGCTCCAGAACGTATGGATGTGACCGAAGCCCGCGAAAGGACGGTACAGCGTGAGGTAGAAACCAGGGAGGCGGTCGACAACACTTTGTCCCTACGATAAGTTCGTGGTCAGTACATCGTTGACCGCGCGGCGATCGTGTGTACTTACCGCATTGCAGGCAGTTGCAAATACGCTGGTGCCACGGTTACCCTGCGCATCAGGTCCAGTCATCTCAGGCTCCTGCTTACGACGGCGACGCGCAACTTTACGAGGTCAGTGGTGGAGTGAAAACGGAGAGTAATGCACTTACCGAGTGGCTGAGGTACAAGTTCATCCGTGCCTGAGTTGGGCATGAACTTCACATAGTACTCCTGGCGTTCGCCTTTGCGCCCCTCTCCGATAGCTTGTCCACTGCTCTCCTTGGCAGACTCAAGGGCAGCGGCTCTTGAGTTGTCGTCTGCATCAACCCCTGCCACGCTCTTCTTCTTGCCCTTCGACTTGCGTGGTTGCGTGGTTGTAGCGCGAGGAACAGCAGAACCCTCTGCACCACCGGCGCCTGAGCCAGCGGAGTACATCGAGGATGGAGAAGGATCAAGCTGAAGCGGAGCGGCTGGCTCCTCCGGCATCTCCTGGGGTGGAGCGACGGCACCGGTAGGGGCTGCAGTATCGTGGTCGTCGGCGGTCTGATCCTCCAGCATGGCGTCTGCCTCAGGAGAATGCGGAGGGAGGTTGTCACCAGCTGGCGGCGTAGGAACAGTGGTGTCAGGATCATCGGCTCGCCCATCGTGAAGTACGTCCTGCTCGTCACCCTCGTCGTCATCCGCAGGCGTGTCTTGCTGCTTCGCCTTAATCGACTCGATAAGGGCGCGTGCAGCAGCCTCTGACTCGTTCTGCAGCGTCGACTGCTGCTCCTGGACCTTTTCCACAGCGTCGCAGCGATGACCAGCCATGAGCGGCGGCTGTCCGGTGACAGGATCAATACAACCGCGACGGCAACGGGGTTGGCGCCGGCCGGGCAACGTAGCGCCAGGATCGGATGGTGCGCTCGGGTTACCGATGGTACTCGGAGGTGGAGTCTCCTGCATTATGTGAGTACAAGGTCATCGCAGCGAAATAATTAAACACACCTGAACACCAGTTTTGTGGCGACTGCTCGTCCGTGTTGGTGCGATAATAACCCCAGCCGCGGCCTTCATTGCTGCGCGCTCCTTGGGCCCGGGCTTGGACTTCTTGGTCGCCGGCGCGTTTGGCGCAGAGGCAGCGTCTGTCGAGTTCACTCGTTTGCGTGGAGGCATGAGAACGGTAAGGAGCAGAGTCAAGTTGCGGAGTTCAACGCGCTGACACGCTTCCGTAATGTATGACTGTGGCGCAGCCATATGCGTGGTCTTGGTTCCAAGTTCCAACCACGCAACTGTTGTTGTCGTACCGGATAGCGGTAAAGTCCGAACCATCCGACACTTCGTTGCTCCCAACCGACCTCCATGTCACATTTTCGCATCCCATCCGACCTCCTTGATCCAGACAGAGAAGTCAAGGCTCGCAAACCGCGAGGTGTGGGGAAAGGACCATCGGCTTCACAGGGTGTGTCTCGCGCAAGACTCAAGCGCAGCGACTCGCGCTCGTCGTCTCCGCCACGAAAGCAACCAGCCCATCCAGTCAATCCTGTACCGTCCCCGGTAGTCTCTCCGTCCAAGCCACGCGGTTCCTCAACTACATTCCCTCCTGTCGACCCCACTGTCCATTTTGCTGCGTACCGTGAAGCAGTCCTCCAACGCCACGTCCCGTATATCGCTATCGACGAACATACATATCTCGCTGGTCGCTTCAAACCAGGTACAGAATTCGAGCCGGTACGTTTCACTATACTGTACAATGAGTACATCTGATATCCGTGTAGGTAGCTGCAAACCATTGGGTTCACATCCGAAGTTGGGCTGCACTCGACGGTGTGAAGTTCGCATGCGAGTGTAGCGACTCTGAGAAATTTCGCTCTTGCGTCCATATTCGCTTCCTTGAGATGCACGCCGCTGATATTGTGGCTACTCAACTTCCATGTGCGTCCCAGCTTACCTATTTCCTGTTGTTGCATGGTTCTGACTGTGGTACAGCTTCGGCAGACGTCTTATTCGGTATGCATCGGCTCCAGCTCGACCACGCAAATCCTACGGCAGCAGTCCTTTCCGCAAACTCAACGTTCTCTGTCCTCTCGCGCACGCGCACCAATGTAACTCACGCAACCGTGCATCGGTCCCAGTATTCCGACCAGTCTGCCACCTGGACATGCAGCAGGCATATGAGCTCGCGATCGGGCTGCGAGCACCTTACTCGCGTGAAGGACTTCATTACCGGGGATGTTGCAGCATCCGAAATATTCCCCGATATTAATAAGGAGGGTTCAACCACGCTCCCTCGTCAAGGTACGCCGCTTCGTCTCTAGTTCTGTCGATAACTCTCCACTCATTTCTCACTCTGGCTTTCCAGTTGAGCGTACAGCCGCCATAACGAGAACATCCCTGCTCGAGCGTTCTGTCTCTCATCTTCCCATCGGCCCACCGCTGTGGGCGCGTCTGCCGTCCGACATAATTCCCACGTATCGCACCATCTCGTTTGCGGCTCTACCACCCATCATACCTCTGGACAATACTGCTCTTCCGCGCTGTCGCTGTGGCTGGACTATGACAGCTCAACCCGGTGCCGCGCAGATCCAGACGATTGACTGCATTGTCTACGGTCTTCAGAACGCGGTTCGAAGGCAGATTCAGGTCGTCCCTTGCACAGTCTGTCCTCCTCGCTTTGGGAACTATGCTGGTCCGGACCTTGGCACGCTTGGACTGTACAACTACAACAACAAGCGTGTGATTGCGCACTCGCTCCTGAACGACTATTCCAACAACTTCACTAAGATTGCTACTCCGTTCAATGGCTACGTTGATGTTGTCTCTCGACGCTATACTGAGTCCGAGGAATCTGTCGACCTTGACCTTGCGTTCCTCTCTCCTGACGACTTCCGCGCAATCTGGTTTGGTTTTGGACGTCTGCAGCACAATGACGTTGCATTTGAATGCGTCACGTGCGGGCGAAACCCTCGAGTCATAATTGCTGATGGCATCAGTGCTGGTTTCGACGTCAAGCAACTCCAGGCATCGCTGAGGCCACCGACACTCGTTGACGAGAGCTCGCCGAAAGTTCCTGATGTCATGCGTCACCCTCCGTCACCGCTCATCGACAATGCAACCCTTCGCCGTGATACGCTCGCACTTGTCAAATGGCGACGTGCGCTTAAACCGAAGGCAATTAGAGCACTCTGCGCAGCACCTCCGCTGGGAGCCGAACTGCCGACAACCAGCGACGAGGACTCCCTTTCGGATGTTTCTGCAATTGATGCTGATGCCGAGCCAGAGCGTGCGGAGCGCGCTCATACACGGGCTTCTACTTCTCGTGCGAAACAGGAGCGTGAGCGTGACTTGGCCAATCTAACATCGGCCACCGCTGTGGCTGCGCGGATACGGAAGCACGGGATCGCCCTTCCGGACTCGACGTCGTGGAGTGCAGCTCTATGCATCGTCTTTACTGAGCATATGCAACTCGGCGGTGATGATGTTTCTCATCGGCTTTACTGGGATCTCCTAGAGCAGGTATGTATACGATCGTCCTGCATCGTCCAGAAAAAAGCTTACTCTTTCCAAGTTATTAGCGCACGAGTCTGTACTTCAGCTGGCACCGCATCGCACCTGGTCACTTCTAGATGCGATCATCATTAGTCATACGGACGATTCCGCGAAGGATGTCGCGAAGCCGATCGCAGAGTTACTTCGCGTACAATGTCCCGCTGTCGGACTAGTACTGGTACATGAGCTTGCTCAACACGGCCACATTAGCCCAGCTATGTTGGAAATCTTGAAGTGGCTCTCAAGCGCGGCGTCCAGGGCATTTGGTCAGCTATGTCGGCATCCCGCCCCGCCACCGGGACCTGTTGAGACCGAGGACTGGAGAAAGGTGAACCATTTGCATTATCGGTCACCGTTTGCTCATTGTTATGCAGACTGGCTGTTATTATCCTCGCGGGAAGGTTAGATCGCGGCCAGAGTACCCCAACCTCAAGGACGACGGCAAAATCGAGCGCTCAATAAAGTCAGGTAAGGGCGGGATTGGTTGCGACAAGTACTACGAGGCGTACGGCAAAGGCGGTCTTACGGGCGGGCTCATGGCGCTCTGGTGCACGCACAGCATCTGCTACGGGTTCCACATCATTCCCAAAGGCGAAGGACGGAACGACGTCTTCTCGGCACTATACTGCTATTGGGAGACTATGCCCGAGGTCCTCATCTACGACTATGCTTGCGCCGTAGCACCGTATTGCATGGCGCGCGAGCCAGACCTGTACAAGGCCACTCTCGCCGTCGTTGACAAGTTCCACGGCGCCAATCACAAGTCCTGCTCCGGCGCTTGTATGATGACCAACTATATTCGCACCGACCCGTCACTCGACAAGTACAACTCGAGCGCTGCCGAGTCCGGGAACAGCGCCCTTGGCCGGATCCGGAAGTCCATGAGCTACATGACGCAGGAGCACGCGATTGTATTCACACAGGTATTCCTCTCCTTATGGAACCGCATGAAGGTCCGTAACCTTTCGTAATCTTGTACTACCCGGTAACCCGGTATCTACCGTTCCTTATATATATTCAATGTGTGCATTCAGTCTAGAGTACGAGTTTGATGGGCTACTGGGTTAACTGTGATCTTGTTTGCACCATCCCTACTCGGGGGGATGATTTGGGAGGGATTTGTTGCGGGCAATTGGGCGGGATTTGGGGTATTACTGTCAGCACAGATCGCGCCTCTCGATTTCCAGAGTCATTTTCTAAGATTATATTTGGAAGGGATCTCCTATATAGAAATGGGAGGGACCCGGTTTGGGCGGGGAAAATGGGAGGGAATAGTTCTTTACGAACTCGGTCACCGGGTTAGCCCGTAACGTCGTTGGCCTGGTCAATGATATTCTCCTTGGCATGGTACTTATACTACTGCTACTACTACTACTACTCCAGCGTCCTAAGTTTCCTTACGATGTATCCAAATTTACCAACATACAGTACTGCCCGCGGCGCTTGCGTTTCAGGTTGACATTGGTAGACGGACATTATTCGCAACACAGCCTTCAAGGGGACATATAACGCACGAACCTCGCTGGAAGATACATTTGAATCTGTAGTCTACTCAGAGTGCGGAAGTCAGCAGCTTGTCCCAGAAACCTCGCGGAGTACATGGCATAACACACTACATTACTAGTGTAGTAGACAATGGACAGTATCGCGACAGCGAAGAGAGTCCGTGCTGCGTCACTGGGAGAGAGAAAGGACTATTCGCCGCTCATGGCACAGCGCCTGCAACCGATTGTGCGCATCAAGGCTCCTCAAGACAACCTCGGGTGGCAAGGAGTAGAAGAAAATGGCGATGTCTTGCAAACGAGCCGTGGCGGGGTGGTATGCTTCGAGGATATGGATAATATCCATGACCTCTAATGCTGGCTCGGAGGCACGATACCCAACGAGAAGACGCCGAAGAGTAGGCGGAGCAGCGTCAAGACATGGCATCATATCGCTGACGGCCCTGCCGTAGGTAACAAGCGCTAAGGTACGTAGATTCGGGCAAGCGTGTACGAGCGTGGGGTCGTGTCCATTGTGCAGACGCAGAGAAGTCACCGACCGCAGGGTACCGAGGCTTCCGTCTGCATCGGGACCATCCAATACCACTCTGTGCGGGTCGCATCCAAGCGTCAAGTCGTGCAACGTATCTCTGGACTGTGCGAGCAGACGTAGCCAGCCGCGGAAGAGAATGTGGAGTCTGAGGCGGTGAAGGAACTGGATAGGCGCGGGGAGCGCATCATACTTCTAGTCGCGTATCAGTGGGCTGTGGAGGATAAACAGTCGCTCGCACGCCTAGCGCGGGCTTCTCGCGCGATACACGCGCTCGTCCGACCTATCCTCTTCGACAGGGTCGTCGTATCGGCGCGCAACGTATCCAAGATACGTGCTGTCCTGCACATGTTCCGTTCTACGCGCACTCTCGAAGTCGAACCTGGCCTCCTCGATGACGCGGCTTTGGTCGATTTCTACGCGTGCTCGAGCAGCTTTCCGAACATCGACATCTTTACGGGCCCACTGGACGCACTACTCATCCTGATGCCCAGAGGCAATCCAGAGCGCATCGTCACGCGCGACAAATTCCATTTCGATGCCCTCTTCACGCCCGAGCGTCTTGACCGGGGGCACTTCTCTCGCCTCATGCATTTGCGGATCGCGAGCAAAGTCGGCACTCTGATCGTCAACACCCAGCTTGATTCTTTGGCGTCTCTCCGCCTCACGCATATCATGCTCGACTTGGAGCACATCGTTCCCTGCATCGTCGATACAGTAAGCCTACTGCTTGGGCGTCTGCCGATGCTTCAGCGCTTGTGTCTACTCGTACCGAGCACGACGCGATACAAGCGTCTCCGTGATACTTTGGAGTCGTACCTACCACTGTACAGGGAGACCCGAGTCTGGATAGCGACACCGCCGCAAGCGAACTGCTTGCATCCTGTGGACATTGAGTATTGGCTTGTTGGGGAACAGGTACAATATGTTTCATAGCGATAGCTCTGCAGCATGGTAACGTCGTTGGCCTGGTCAATGATATTCTCCTTGGCATGGTACTTATACTACTGCTACTACTACTACTACTCCAGCGTCCTAAGTTTCCTTACGATGTATCCAAATTTACCAACATACAGTACTGCCCGCGGCGCTTGCGTTTCAGGTTGACATTGGTAGACGGACATTATTCGCAACACAGCCTTCAAGGGGACATATAACGCACGAACCTCGCTGGAAGATACATTTGAATCTGTAGTCTACTCAGAGTGCGGAAGTCAGCAGCTTGTCCCAGAAACCTCGCGGAGTACATGGCATAACACACTACATTACTAGTGTAGTAGACAATGGACAGTATCGCGACAGCGAAGAGAGTCCGTGCTGCGTCACTGGGAGAGAGAAAGGACTATTCGCCGCTCATGGCACAGCGCCTGCAACCGATTGTGCGCATCAAGGCTCCTCAAGACAACCTCGGGTGGCAAGGAGTAGAAGAAAATGGCGATGTCTTGCAAACGAGCCGTGGCGGGGTGGTATGCTTCGAGGATATGGATAATATCCATGACCTCTAATGCTGGCTCGGAGGCACGATACCCAACGAGAAGACGCCGAAGAGTAGGCGGAGCAGCGTCAAGACATGGCATCATATCGCTGACGGCCCTGCCGTAGGTAACAAGCGCTAAGGTACGTAGATTCGGGCAAGCGTGTACGAGCGTGGGGTCGTGTCCATTGTGCAGACGCAGAGAAGTCACCGACCGCAGGGTACCGAGGCTTCCGTCTGCATCGGGACCATCCAATACCACTCTGTGCGGGTCGCATCCAAGCGTCAAGTCGTGCAACGTATCTCTGGACTGTGCGAGCAGACGTAGCCAGCCGCGGAAGAGAATGTGGAGTCTGAGGCGGTGAAGGCGGAACTGGATAGGCGCTGTCTCTATGTCGTGCGAGAGATCGGGGAGTGGATCGGTAACGTTGATGAAGAGGTCGACTAGTGAGGGCATGTATGAAAGCGCGGCAAAGAGTTCCACCGGATCTATATTGGGAATACGCATGTCGTTTTGGTCGATGCGCAGGAACGAGATGGCACGCCCGCACATATGGAAGGTCGGAAACAGCGTGCGCGCAGCGTAACTCTGATCCCAAAGCATGTGATCCACAGCTAAGTACAGCCTTTGTGGACCATTGAGTGTCGCCGCGACGCTATGTTTCTCGAAGGCGTAGATGTCGTCTGGATCATTGAAGCGGAGGAGTAGATGAGCGGCCCTATTGCGCAGCAGCATTATCCTTAGGCGGCGTGGTAAGAGATCAATATTTTCGTGCACAAGTTAGTTATATACATACGTTATTTGGACGGTCGCGTTGATCGATCGCTGCGTCGACGTGGGCGGAGGGAAAGACCTGGAAAGACCCCGAAGCCGGATCCGGCTCGGACAGTTCGGACCGCAACTTGGCCATCGACCACCACGTTCGCACAGTTCCAGCTCGTGGAAATGCGCCGTCTCGCGACGCAAAATACGGCGGAACCGAGCGTGGACGCTGACGGGCAGAAGCAACAGCGGGAGTAATAACGTCACTTGCCTTCTTACCATCACCGCGCTGGCTGGGATGCAGCGCCGGGCGACTTTCGCGGACTTGCCCGTCGAGTTATGCGAACGCATCGTCCTTTTCGCAGCGCACCAGTGGGCTGTGCAGGATAAAAAGTCGCTCGCACGCCTAGCGCGAGCTTCTCGCGCGATAGACGCGCTCGTCAAGCCTATCCTCTTCGACTCGGTCGTCATATCCGCGCGCAACGTACCCAGAATACGTGCTGTACTGCACATGTTCCGTTCTACCCGTGTTTTAGAGGTCGAACCAGGCCTCGATCGCGACGGATGGGACCATTTACACGCGTGCTCGAGCAGCTTTCCGAACATCGACATCTTTACCGGCCCACTGGACGCAGTCCTCATCTTGATGCCCAGGAGCGATCCAGAGCGCATCGTCATGTACGACAAAGTCTATTTCGATGCTCTCTTCAGGCCCGGGCGCCTTGACCGGGGGCACTTCTCTCGCCTCACGCATTTGCGGATCGCGAGCAGAGTCGGGACACTGATCTTCGACACCCAGGTCGATCCCTTCGAATCTCTGCGTCTCACGCATATCATGCTCGACTTGGAGCACATCGTTCCCTGCATCGTCGATACAGTAAGCCTACTGCTTGGGCGTCTGCCGATGCTTCAGCGCTTGTGTCTACTGGTGCCGACCACGACGCGATACAAGCAGCTCCGTGATACTTTGGAGTTGTACCTACCACTGCATAGGGAGACGCGAGTCTGGATAGCCATGCCGGCGCAGTGCGACTGCCTGCACCCTATGGACATTGCGTATTGGCTTGTCGGGGAAATGTATAATGTCTCATAGGGGCGGCTCCGTAGATTCGAGAATGACCGTGCAGAGGGTGTTCGTGATTGATTTCTCCTATGTATTGGTTGTCATAATTCCCAAATGCACTTCACGCATTACATCACTAGCCTCACAGGCTGCTTCTCAGGCTCATCGTTACGCTGCCGTCGCCAATTATGGGACTTCGCTTTCGCAGGCGCAGATATCGACGACTCTCTTCTTCCGCGGCACCACGATTTCACTCTGTCACTTACGGGCCAGGTCGCGCAGTACCTCGCATACGCCAAGGGCGTGATTCCACGCACTAAGAAGGAGAGGACGATGGTAGCGTGGTGGATTGGTATCAACGATACGGGCGATACGATCAGCTCGAATGTTACAGACTTTGATGCGTTCTGGGAGAGTGAGATGGAGCTTTACTTCGGTGCTGTCGTACGTCATCTCTGTGGCCTTGGCCTCGCTGACTGAACTTTGTAGCAACGCATCCACGACTCGAATCTCGCATCCACACATCTCTTCGTCAACGTCCCGCCAGGCGAGCGTTCGCCCAGCGCACTCGGCAATGACACGCGCATCGCAGTCCAGAAATCGCGTATCGCCGGATACAACACTGCTCTCGCGCGTCACGTCAAGCAGTTCCAAGGGTGCAACAAGGACACGGAGGTACTGACGTTCGACGCGCATGAGTGGTTCAATTTCGCGCTGGACCATGCGACCCAACTCGGGTTCAAGAACATTACAGGGTGCGCTCCGCGTCGTGCAATGTAACAGCGTCGCTGCGTCTTATAATGCAATGCAGATTCTGTGAATGTGCGGATCCGACGTTCTTCTGGCTCAGTGCGTCCTTCGTTCCTTTCGTCTAATTTTCTGTATGAATGACTTACTGGTGTTCATGAACGTTAGGGCTCCGCACCGTAACCGTATTTACGGAATACGGCCGTCCGTAATACGGTTACGGACCGGACCGTAATACGGTGCTGCGGAATACGGACCGTCACCGTATGGACATTGCTGAAGCCTGTTTACGGACCGTCCGTATACCGTATGATGACCGTACTTACGGTTCACAGCTCTCACATGATGAAGACAGGCTGAGTTTCATTCTTCGGTACCAAATATACAGCCAAACGGACCTTACAGCATCATATAATAGTCTCCGATGTCAATATACCCCCCATCTCAGTCCCAGGGAGACGTTGCAGGCTGTCTGGAAGGCTGATGAGTCAGCAATTTCCTGTTTGGGCGACATCCCGGTGACAGATTTGGCTCCGCACCCGTGACCGTATACGGACGGTTACGGACCGTACCGTAACCGTATGGACCTCAGATTCATACGGTTACGGTGACCATACGGTACGGTCCGTCACCGTAATTGACCGTAAGATTTACGGTAACGGTTACGGTACCGACGGTGCGGAGCCCTAATGAACGTAGATACGGGCCACCCGACTGAACCTGTTCATCGTCTCCTGGCTGATGCGCTGGAGAAGCAACTGCGCCGTGCAACGTAAATTGTACCCCTGCGTCCTCCATTGTAGAACCAGTCGCCGAGGCCTCTCACGCTCTGAAGTTTGAAGTGTTCACGTTTCTGGCACTTTCCCCTCACGACCGCTTCCTCGGACGCAAGAGAGCCCTCGCCAACGCAGACTCTATAATGCTGCTGCAACACGGGCTCTCTCCGGAGGATGATACAGCGGGAAATACATCCCTCCTCTAGACAGCGAAGACGACATGGAACGGACGGAGTCGCGGTTTCTGAAGTGACATCTGGCGGAAGCCCGTCCACGATTTGGCTCAGAACGATGCGTATGTAGTCGACCAAGACGCTGGCAAGCACATATCGGAGATAAGCCTCTGTATGGGTCAGGATGTCGACGTGTGCGATCCACCAACGCGTGACTGCTCAAGGTTTGGCACCGGTAAGATTCCGGGCCGGGTGCAGTAAGCCTTGGCGTCTTGCCAGCACCGTGCCGTTCTGTTCGTGGTCGTGCGCCGTCCCATGGCCACACTAGCCGAGTTTCCCGTGGAACTGTACGAGTACATTATCCTGCTCGCGGCGCGTGCGTGTGCCCTGGACGACAAGCCTACGCTCGCAGCTCTCGCGCGCGCATCTCGCGCGATCCATGCGATCGTACAACCTATCCTCGTCGACACTCTTCTCGTCACCACGTCAAACCTACAAGCGATTCTCGCGTACGCCGAGCGGCGCGTGTTCGCAACGACACGCTGTCTCGTCGTCGAACCAGTTGCCAAACATGGGCGCGTAGATGGTCAGGAAGCATTATGCCGTGCCCTGGAGGACGGCAACCTGATCTTGTCCGCTTTGGAGATGTTCTACGGTCCCTTCGACGTACTATGCAACCTGGCGCATTCGACTATTGCAAAACGTGTCGTTCTCGTGCCGCCTGCTTTGGGCGGGGCCGATATATGGATCGGCGAGCTATCGCAACAGCAAATCTCGCACTTATCCTCTATGACGCATATTCATGGAGGGAAGGACATTCTGTCCCTCCTTTACGCGACGAGCGAGTATATGGACTTGTGGATGACCGAGTCGTGTCTCACACACGCCGTCGTCGTGATAGAACCCACCATCGAGATGTTCGACACGAGCCGAGCCGCGAGCATGATTTCACAACTCCTCAGTCTCTCCAGGCTGGAGCGCCTGTGTGTTCGCGTGCGTCAGGATGTCTGGGTCGGATCCTCACTGGAGGCATGGGTTCGCGTGCAAAAGGACGCGAGAGTATGGGTGTATCTGGTCAACGACTCTGATCCTCCTCCGTACGATCTCCGTATGGTGATGGACAGTGACTACTGGCTCATGGGAACTCCTTTGATTGACAAGAACACATAATGGCATTATAACGGCAACGTCCTGCTCGTGTTGCATCTCTATTCTGTGCACCGTTACCCGATACGTCTAAATATTCAAGTAGGATGGCTTTAACGCGAATCAAGTAACATCTCCATTAGCTGGTACACTGCCTGGTAAATGGACGCACAATACGGCGGAACCGAGCGTTGAGGCTGACGGGCCGAAGCAATAGCGGGAGTAATAACGTCACTTGCCTTCTTACCATCACTGCGCTGGCTCGGATGCAGCACCGGGCGACTTTCGCGGACTTGCCCGTCGAGTTATGCGAACGCATCGTCCTTTTCGCAGCGCTCCAGTGGGCTGTGGAGGATAAACAGTCGCTCGCACGCCTAGCGCGGGCGTCTCGCGCGATACACGCGCTCGTCAAGCCTATCCTCTTCGACTCGGTCGTCGTAACGGCGCGGAAAGTATCAAAGATACATGCCGTACTGCGCATGTTTCATTTTACGCGTGTTCTCGAAGTCGAACCAGACCTCGGTCGCGTGGGATGGGACCATTTGCACGCGTGCTCGAGCAGCTTTCCGAACATCGACATCTTCACGGGCCCGCTGGACGCACTACTCATCCTAATGCCAAGGAGCAATCCGGAACGTATCGTCACGCGCGACAAAGTCCATTTCGATACTCTCTTCACGCCCGAGTGGCTTGACCGGGGGCACTTCTCTCGCCTCACGCACTTGCGGATCGCGAGCAGAGTCGGCACACTGATATTCGACACCCAGGTCGATCCCTTCGAATCTTTGCGTCTCACGCATATCATGCTCGACTTGGAGTACACCGTGCCCTGGATCGCGAATACAATCACTCTGCTACTCGGGCGTCTGCCGAAGCTACAGCGCTTGTGTCTACTGGTACCGACAGCGACGCGATACAAGAGTCTCCGTGATACTTTGGAGTTGTACCTATCACTGCATAGGGAGACGCGAGTCTGGATAGCCATGCCGCCGCAGTGTGACTGCCTGCATCCTATGGACATTGCGTATTGGCTTGTCGGGGAAATGTATTATGTCTCATAGCGGCGGCTCCGTAGATTCGAGAATGACCGTGCAGGGGGGTGTTCGTGATTGATTTCTCCTATGTATTTGTTGTTATATTGCCCAAACGCACGGACTCCACGTCCAGTACTAAGCTCATATCAGCGTCCTACGAGTCCCTGCGATGCATGCAGATTCGCCCTGGAACTACTACGCCTGGCGGCGGTTGTGCTCAAGGTTCAGCGTGCTAATCTGTTCAAGGTGCACAACACGACGAAAAGTCTGAGGGACAATTGCGGAGCGCTTCGCACTTCACGCATTACGGTCGGAACGAGCTGCAGTTGATATCGGCAGACCAGGAGGTTGGGGGTCTGACAGCGGCCTGATATCGGCTTTCCAAGATGTCTGTCTGCCTGACGATCACCTCGTAAGGGGGAAAAAATATCTGATAAGGCAATGTAGGACGTTGCAAACCTTACCAGCTATGTGAGATCTGACAAGGGATACGGAAGATTGTCAGGCCATGTCTGCCGGTACAAGGGTTGTCCTAGTTTCCTGATGTGATAGGCAGCAGGAAAGTATATGAGAGCGAGTACTGTGAGTTCACGATGCGTCACTGGAAAATAGAAACGGCTATTCGGCGCTCACGACACAGCCTTTGCAGTACGACACGTGCACGGAGTCCTTCATCGTCGAGCTCGGGCCGCCAGAAGTACGGCAGGATAGTGATGCGTCGCAGGCGATCCGTTGCGGGATGACGCGCCTCCAAGAGACCGACAATATCCCACACCTCGAAGCCTGACGCTGACTCGATTACATCGAAAATAAGATGCTGAAGAGTTGGGGGAGCGGCGTCCAGACACAGCATCATATGGTATTCGAAGGCGCTGGTGTAGCTGACAAGCGCCAAAGTGTGCAGGCCCGGGCATGCCTGTACGAGCGCGGGGTCGAACTCGTCTCGCAGGCACAAAGAGGTCACCGATCGCAGCGTAGTAAGGCTTCCATCTGCGTTGGGTCCGTTCGAATCCAGTATGAGCCTGTCGCATCCGACCGACAAATAATGCAAGGTATCGCTGGACTGAGCGAGCAGACGGAGCCAGCCGTGGAAGATACTATTCAGAGTAAGGCGGCGAAGGTGGAACGAGATAGGCGGTGTCTCCGTTACGGGCGAGAGATCTGGGAGCTTGAATACGTTGATGACGAGGTCCCGTAGAGAGGGCATTGATGAAAGTGCCTCAAAGAGTTCAACCATATTGATATCGGGAGTGCGCATGCTGCTTTGCTCGATGTGCATGGATGAGATGGCACGCCCGCAGATGGTTAAGACTGGAAAGAGCGCGTAGCCATGCTCAAGAAGAATGGGATCCGCACGAATGTGCAGGATTTTCGAGCCGTCGAACGCCGCCCAGGCAGAGTGTTTCTTGAAGGCGAACATGTCGTCAGAGTCATCGAGGCGAACCAGTAGCTGGCCAGAAGCGGACTTGTCCAGCAGCATTGTCCTTCAATAATGTCAATAAATCCGCGCGCACAGGGCAGTTATATACATACTTACTTGGACGGTCGCGGTGGACGACGTGGGCGGAGGGAAAGGCGTGGATAAGACCCGAAGCCGGATCCGGGTCGGACGGTTCGGACCGCAACTTGGCCATCGACCACCACATTCGCACATTTCCAGCTCGTGGAAAGGCGCCATATCGCGACCTTCACGGATCCACCAATTGAGCTTGCCGAGGACTTCGTGTCCTCTACGGTCAGGCAGTGGGCTATCACCGACGAACCTTCACTCGCCAGTCTCGCGCGCGCGTCGCGGGCCATCCACGTCCTCGTACAACCAATTCTCGTCGACACAGTCATCGTCACGTCCAATAATCTCCAATGCATATGCGCTTGCCGCACTGCGTTCATCTCCACCCGCTGCTTGATTGTTGATGAGCATCGACCTAGAGAAATCGCTGCATTCACCAACTTCGCTATCCAAACCTCTGCATTCGCGCTCCTTGAATTTTACTGCGGCCCGCAGTGGATATTTTTAATATTCCAGTTTTCACGCACTCTGACGACCACTGTCATTGCAACATCGGCCAACTTGCGTCTCTCATGGACCTCGCCGTACCGCGAGTCGGAGAACCCGGTCTCTGCGTCCTCGAGCTTCCCATTAGAACTTTTCTTTCGCGTGGCCCTGACCTATAGTCCCTCAGAATTACCCATCTTAGACTAATTGTACGACTGAGCAAGGAGGGAGAGGCACGCTTCATGGGATTCCCGACGAAACAGTGCCGCATCTTCTCCGCGACCTCCCGTGCCTGCAGCGGCTGTCTATTGTTCTTTCGTCACTCAGCACACCCGATAGCCTTTAGATCAGCCCCGTAAGACCGCTGAAGTACTCCAGGATAGCCGCTCGTACGTCGCGATTAGGCACCACCTCTGCTCGGAACTCGACTACGCGACGGTCTCTGATCTGGATCGCTGGCTCGAAGGAGACCAGCTCTTTGTAGCGAAAACAGATCAGTAGCAAGCTTCTGTAGAGGCGCTGGCCTCCGTATAAGATGCGCCTGTGCAGGAGTAGGTTCGGCCCTTCGGCGGCGGAAAGATAGACCTGTTACAAGCTTTGCGAACGTATCAGAGCGTTGGGAGTTTCTATCGCTTGTACAGTTCTGCCTTTGCAGTACCTTGAAATGGGTCTAAGACTTTACTCGCGTTGGTTAACTTCATAGAACGGTGTACGTGTGCCAACAGGGGATTGTGGAAGCTGCCGGTGGGCCGACGCGGAACCAATAGTCCTTCTGCTCGTACCACCACCGCGTGTCAGCCGCGCGTGCGCCATGCGTCCGCGCGCAACGTTCACCGACCTACCAGTGGAGCTCAGCGAGTTCATTATCCTGCTCGCCGTGCATTCGCGCGCCCTGGACGACAATCGAACATGCGCCAGCCTGACTCGCACATCGCGCGCTATCCACGTGCTCGTACAGCCGAGCGTCGCCGATACCGTCTTCGTGAACTCGAAGAACCGCGCTCGCGTCTGCGCAACTACAGATACGTTCACATCGACGCGGCGTCTTGTTGTGGATTCGGATTTGGCACCAGAGGAGCAGAGTCTGCGCTCTCTCGTTTGGTCTACTCCCGCGTTTCACAGTGTCGAAATGTTCCAAGGCCCGCTATGGATGCTCCACTCATTGCTCGACTTCTGTACCCCAGTCTACGTCGTTGCAACGGCGCCTGGTTGGTTCATCGACTCTATTTCGCAAGCGCCAAAATCAGGCCCATCACGTATCACCCACCTCAGTGGCCCGTATTCCACGAGCTTTATCCACGAATATTTGCCGGGTTGGGTTTGGAATTTCGGCTCATTAACCCAGCTTTCACATTTGGTGATAGGAGACGGCCGCGACGATATCGAGCCCCGTACTATCATGAGGATGCTGCCAAAGCTCCTTGCACTGCCCACATTAGAGTACCTCTGCGTCTGCGTCTCACGGTTGTGGCACAACGGAATGTCCGAGCTTCTAGCATTCGCGCAGGCTAGGAACGAGACGCGACTGTGGGCATCACGCGAGGCGGACGATTGCTTGGGTCTTTCCGAAGACCCACCTGTGATAGGAGAGCGCTTACTTCAGCGCGATAGGGACTAAAGCTTGCGCTGCTGGGCGTGTTGCCATACAAAGTACAGAGCGACGTGGTATAACGTGTACGTCGCGTCTACAAGAAATGTCTAGGAACGTGCCGTAATTCCTCACAACCTTTCTCCGAATGCCAGTAGAGTTTTCAGGCATAATGCCATGTACGAAGTATATACAAAACTTCAGCGTCACTTGTCATTGTTCCCGATCCTCTGCTGCGGTACCGGGAGCAATTGTGTCCCTTATCACTTATCCAGGGTCTTATCCTCCTTCCATCTGCACAGTCATTGCTGGCTGCGCGTTGACTAGAATGAAGCGCAGTGCTACGTTTGCTGACTTCCCCGTAGAACTCGCCGAGCGCGTCATCCTGCTCATAGCACATTGCTGGACGGTGGAAGACAAGCCATCGCTGGCAAACCTCGCTCGGGCTTCGCGCGCGATACACAGACTCGTACAACCTATTCTCTTCCAATCGGTCGTTTTCACGGAGCGCAATGCCTCCAAAATACGTGCCGTCACGCACCTGTTCCGCTCGACGCGTGCCCTCATAGTTCAGGATTCTGGCCGCAGGAACCCGGCATCGTTCGATTTCTACGGGTGTTCGACCAGCTTTCCGAACTCTATGTCGGTCCATTGATGGCACTGTACACCTTGATGCACCACATCAACCCCGAGCGCATTGTCACGGGCACCGTTGTCGAATTGGATCATCTTTTCGCGAACGGCCGCTTTGGCCTCAACCGTTTCTCGCGCCTTACGCATCTGCGCGCAGCCAGCCGCTTGATGGTACGAGTTCGGAGAGCATGGCTGCGTGTGACGCATCTTTTGCTGGACCTGGACCTGGACTACGAGGACGATGTGGAGGAGCAACACGCGCGCGTCGCCAGGACCCTCGCATCGTTACTCGTACCGGCGCGAGTTCCGAAACTGCAGCGCGTGTGTGTGCGGATATCCGACTCGGCGCGCGCGGTGGCGCTGCGCAAGGCCTTGGAGTCATATCCGCCACTGCAGGGAGAGTCGAGGCTCTGGCTTGCCGTGACGGACGACGAACATCCCGAATTCATGGACCCATTCGAGGACGAGTACTGGCTCCTCGGGACTCGGGTGGATTGCTGCTCTTGAGGTTAGTAGTACTTCATCAGGAAAATGGGTGTCTGCTCAGACTGCTCCCTGAGCTTGGCTGAGCTCGGCTGCGCTCCGCCGAGCTTGTCGAGCCGTCCGAATGTCTAAGGCTGCCCAGTAACTACTCGCTTAACCCCCCTCCGCTGAGCTCAGCCGAGCTCGACGAGCTCGGGAAATGACCCAACCTCGACCGCTTGAGATGCTTTGTGAACGTGGCAACAGCTGGGAGCTCGTAGGCTTGTCTCGCTCCAATTCTTTTCTTGCACAAACGGGATATTATGGTTCAAAGAATATAATTGAAAGCACCATAGTATGTACACAGTGAACGAAAAAACGACATCTAAAAGGCTACAGGACGGGCATAGCTCGTCCAGGATGACTGTCCGCTCCGTAGACCACACACGGCTACAGTCGCGAAACTGATGTGTTGGTAGGCAGTGCTCCCGTTCCTCATCTCTTACGTGTACGCTGGTTGAGAGGGAGACATACATACTTCTCAAGAACGACTCGCAATGAAGCGGCGCAACGACTTTCGGAAGCAATAACCCTTACCCTCTTACCATCACCACCAGCTCGCCGCACTTTTACCTGTCGGGCTCATGACTCCAGACGCTAGCTTTGGCGACTTACCAGTCGAGTTGGCCGAGTATATTCTACTATTCGCCAAGGATCTGTACGCGCTCCGCGACAAATCGACACTCGCCAACCTGACGCGCGTATCGCGCGCCATCCACGCGCTCGTCCAGCCTGTCATCGCAGAAACCGTTACAATGGACTCCTCGAACGTCATTTGCGTCTGCGCCGAGCCGGGCGCGTTCAAGGCAACCCGCTGTCTCGTTGTGAGCTTGGATCTGGACGACGCGCAGAAACACCGTTTCTGCGCCGTATTGGCTTCGACCCCGGCGTTTGGGAAACTCGAGCTGTTCTCCGGCCCGCTCTCGACACTCTACGACGTACTCAATGTCTGTAGCCCGACCCGTGTAGTCGTGGCCTCCCTCCCAGTCCCCCGTTTCGGCACACGTCTCGCGCACGAGCAGATGCAGCACTTGTCTGAGATTACGCACTTGCGAGGCAAAGGCTTGGACCGCCTTCTCAACGACGTTGTGACTAGCTTCGGCGGCGCTTTCGGTCTGCGGACGTTCTTCCCCAATATCTCGCATGTGGTTTTCGATGTCGATGACGTCCTCGGATGGCGCAGTATAGTCGACCTTCTTCCTCGACTTCTCACACTCCCCAAAATCGAGCGTGTCTGTCTCCGCATCTCACCGAATGTGAATGGCATTAGGTTCGCTACTATCCAATTCGCACGGACGTCGCTATCGGACGATGCTGCGACCAGGCTCTGGATAGACGTCAGGACGACCTGGCAGGACGACTCGAATACCGCTTCGAGCCACTCACGGCAACACGCCGCGTTCGATGACGCGCATTGGCTCGCGGGCGAGCCGCTGCGACAGAATGTTGCGCAGCCGAATCCGGGCCTGGCGACGCTGTGACACGGAAACAGCAGACTTCGACGTGTCCGCTGTTCGGCTGCGCGTGTTCCTGCCACGTCCGCAATCGTGGAGATCTTAGACTAGGCGAGGACATTACAGCCGTTCTGCTTGTACATTCTCAAACGACAAAACTGCGCCTATGTCATGATACACCTGAATTATCGTATATCCCTTTCCGACACGTTCGAGAATCTCTAAGGCATACCTATGCGCCCAACGTTAAGGTCTACTGCGACAGCTGCGCCCGATTCAGCTGACATTTCCTGCGGCGAAGGTGCCTGGTGATGATGGGCATCAGACTGTCAGTTGTATAGGTGAGATATTTCCGTACGCGAAGCGGTACTGAGTGATAGTAGCGGGAGTAAGCTAACCAAGTGCCCTTCCGAAATTGAAGTCAACAACTCTTTTCCTGAGGGAAGTGTTTGACCCCGTCCGTGATGAGTGCATATCAGCGTATTTGGGAATGCGGGAATACCACCCATACGCCACTACAAATATTAATTCCGTCCGCCACTTCCTTGTCCAGATCCGCTCTGACAGCGGGACCGGGAGTAATAGGGACACTTGCCGCCTCCCGCCATCCACACCGTCAACGCCGACTTTGCGCTGACTCGAATGCAGCGCCACGCCACATTTGCCGACCTGCCTGTAGAACTCGCCGAGCGCATCGTCCTGATCATAGCGCATTGCTGGACGCTGGAAGACAAGCCGTCGCTCGCAAACCTCGCTCGGGTTTCGCGCGCGATACACACGCTCGTACAGCCTATCCTCGTCCGATATGTCGACATGACGGACAGCAACGTGTCCAAGATACGCGCCGTTGCGCACCTCTTCCGATCCACGCGTGCTCTTACAGTCCAACACCCGGGCCTCAAGCGGTCGGCGTGGCAGGACTTCTACCTGTCCGTGGCCACCTTTCCAGCACTCGATCTCTATGTCGGCCCAACGACAGCGCTATACGCTCTGTTGCGGTATAGCAACCCAGAACGCATCGTCACGCGCACTGTCGTCCACTTGCAGAACGTTTTCTTGCGCATACGCCTCGATCTGAACGTATTCTCACACCTTACGCATCTGCGCGTCGCCAGTCCTCTGGTATCTCACATTTGCATGCAGCCAGAGGAGTGGGCCTCGTTTCGCGTGACACATCTCATGGTGGACCTGAACTATTCGGAGTACGACGGTCCTGTGGAGGTGCAACACATGTTCGTCCCGACGGCGCTCGCATCGTTACTCGCTCCAGCGTGCCTGACCAGACTGGAGCGTTTGTGCGTCCTATCTATCATCTGACTCTGAACGGGAGGTGGCGCTGCGAAAGAGTCTAGAGTCATATCCGCCGCTGCGAGGAGAGACCCGGCTCTGGCTAGCTATACCGGACGACGAGAACTGTCATTCCGGCGACCCATTCGAGGAGGAGTATTGGCTCGTCGGGACTCAAGTATATTGCGGCTGCTGAAGATACCTGTCCAGGAAGACTGTCGACTCCGTAACGCACACAGTGATACAGTCGACGCAAGGATCTGCGGTTGAAAGCTGACGCTTTCACGTGCAATGAGACGCAGATACAAGAATATATTGGGTTCTACTTCATGGTTGTAGCTTTGGAAGGACTGCGCGAGGGCCAAAAAAGTCATGTAAACTGCCAACGACATCAGATCAGCCTGCTACCACTCTCATGCCCACTAAGTTAGAAGGCCAGTGTAGCAGGTGGATGTGCAAATACAGTACATCATAGAGCGTTTGCGGTCTGATCCGAATCCGGCCCAACGGTACCAAACACTCTCATCTTCCTTCCGCCACGTTCTCGCCGCGAGGTCGCTATGACTGTGCGCGCATCTTTCGTCGACTTGCCTGTAGAGTTGTGCGAGCGTATCATCCTACTCGCCGCTCGTTTGTATGCTCTGGACGACAGAGCAACTCTTGCCAACCTGTCGCGCACGTCGCGCGCCATCCACGCGCTTGTCCAGCCCATCCAAGTGGAAACCGTCTCTCTGAAATCGCCCAGCCTCGCCCATATCTGCGCAGCCCCGCACTTATTCCTATCTACGCGCTGTCTGCTTGCAGGCGAACTACCTGCCGACGAGGACAGGGCAAGGCTGCAATCAGTCGTAAAGTCTTCGAATGCTTTTAGCAACGTAGAATTGTTCCACGGTCCTCTTTTGGTCCTTGACGCAATCCTCTGCGTCTGCCGTCCTGTCCGCGTCATCGCGACCTCTGGTCGTCTTACCGACAGTCCTCAGATGGCGGCGTCTTTTTCGGGGCTTACCCATCTACGCGGAGTCCGCCCCGCTTTCTTTCTACAATTTTTCAGGACGAACGGGGACGAGAGCTGTAGATTGTTGTCGCAGCTCTCACATGTGATCATTGACAGCAGGATCCACTTCACAGACACACTGATTGCGCTTCTCTCTCGGCTCCTCGAGCTTCCCAAGCTCGAACGCATCTGCTTATGGAGCCCCGCCAGAGACTCCGACATCCTCTATCTCGTATTTGAAGTCCTCCTCGAGTTCGCGCGGGCGCGGCATGAGACGAGACTTTGGCTGCATCAGGCCATCGGTCACCCCGTATCTACTTCCAGCGACCCGTCCTCGCTCTTCGACGACGAGCACTGGCTCTTTGGGGAGAGATTCATCTCCTGACGAAGGGAGTGGATTCTCGCTGTATTGTACAAAGTTCTGTTGGACACATATTGCAAGCCAGTGCGTTTGAACCACTTTCGCGCCTTATCCACGCACATATATGAACTGATTTATTGACACAGCTCACCGTGATCTCATGGAGTATAGACGTATGGCGTCCGCAGAAGCTTTTCCTATCACCAGACCTCTCTTGCGTATATCCGCCAGCCGTTTTCTCAGTCGGGTTGTGACCCCCTGTGCACCTAGTCGTGTCCTGTCCGCTTTCAACACACAGTATACACGCAGGAATTCAGGATGGGCTAATACCAGATGTAAATGAGGGATCCGTATGCTGTAGCTGCCACCAAGCGATGTCGTCGAAAAAACAAGCCGACAAAGTTTGCCACCGCTTAAGTTCCGGATACGGGTGCAGTACCTCTTGACCTCTCGCCACAACCTGCTCAGCTCCGTTCTCGCGCCTGCCGCCATGAATCCTCCCGCGGCTACCTTTGCCGATTTCCCTGTAGAGCTGTGCGAACACGTCATCCTGCTCGCGGCGCGTGCGTGCGCACTGGACGACAAACCCACCCTCGCTGCTCTCGCGCGCGCGTCCCGCTCGATCCACGCGCTTGTACAACCGATTCTCGTCGAAACGGTCTTCGTCACGTCATCGAACATCCACGCGCTCCTAGCGCATGCCGCCCCCGCTCGCGTATTTGCGACGACGCGTGCTCTTATCGTCGAAAATATGGGCGACGAAGACTCGAGAAAGTTCTGCACTCCATTGGAGCAGGGCGATCTGGTCTTCCCGAATATTGCCCTGTTCTACGGTCCCGCAGAGGTCTTCTATGCTCTGCTGCACTTCAGCAGTCCAAGACGCGTCGTCCTCGTTCCCGGTCCTCGCAAAGGTTTCTACCCCCTGTCGGACCGACAATTGTGTAGTGCGACTCGCCTTACGCACATACACGGCGGGGAGGATATGCTTTTCTTCTTGGCCTTGGCTATAGGGCATTTGAGGGACTCTGCTCTGAGTCTCCGGGACTCTGGAATGTGTTTAACGCACATCGTTCTGGCAGGTCTCAATTTAGACGACGCATTACTCGCCGTCCCAGTGCTCACATTGCTGCCCAAACTACATCATATGTGCATCTTATCATGGGATGAAACGCGCCGAGTACAGCTGCAGTCGATTGTCAACAGACAGAAGGACGAAGGGAAGGACGAAGCGAGACTCGGGCTGTGGGTGGACGACTCAAATGTGCCCCCGTATGATAGATGCATGGTTCTGAATGACGAGTACTGGTCGATTGGCACGCCGTTCTCCGCGCCCCACGCAGTGTAACGGGATGCGCTCTTGTATCATGGTAGGCGGCGCACTCGGTCGCTGTAGGGAACGACGCTGTATATACAATATTCTTTAGTACTGTAAAATTTCTTGCTAGCGCTGTGTGTGCCTCTGACCCGGACCTCGACTGAGGATTCAATATCTGTGCTTCATTCTTCGAGGCTACCGGCCGGACCGTGTGGTAGCTCTTTTCGGCTTCGTGTAGTCGACCACCCGTTGGATTGTCGGTCCAAGAAACTCCGTACTAACTGACGTTGTGTATCTCGTTGATGTCTCACATCACCTCTTGGGATTTTCAATCCCCTTTTACCTTCTTTCTCGACTTTCCTAGGCAGCCGCAAAGCGTTCAACTCGCCGAAGGGCATTACCTGCTCCGAGCCAGATACCTCCTCCGTTGTGTCCGTTTCCGTGCCCACCTTCTAGTACTCCGCCGCAAGATCCGAGGTACAGTGATTTCTGCTAAATCGACGATGGGAAAGAGTTTACCCGCGTTCGTGTCTTACTTACAGGACAACACACAGAATCTCCACCGCCACCGACTCACCATCCCTTGGCAGCCAACATATGAGTATCCCATTCTTATACCGGCTCCTCTATTAGATTCTCCCCATACTCCCTTCCGCCTCAGTCTTCGTTCCCATTTGCTTCCCATCCCACGGTCGCGCTACAATGACACAATCCTCACCACCCCTCACGGCGTACAGATATGCTCCACACACAGGAGGAGGAGGAAGAGGAAGTTTATTCTCGGTGCCACCTTTCAGTTTACCGATATTCCTAAGCGTTAACTATGTAAGTGAGTACCCTGTACAGTAGATCGTGAGCCGCTTAGAGGAAACCCAACTACTGTGATCCGAAGTTCCAGTGCCAGGCTGGATTGAACTGTTCACACAGCAGCATTCATCCCTAACTTGCTTTGTTGAGGGGAAAATCATGAAAAACCCCTCGCCCACGCGCTATCCATGTCTCGGGGGACATTCAGCGGCTTATAGGTCATCATGGAAGTACCTGGGTACAGTGGCAGGTGTGTTCAGGATCTCTGCAGTTTCCTGGCCAACCGACTCTTGTACCAGTTCGGTAACTTTCCTATGCCAATACTTGTCCATTGATCGTATGTTGTCCAGTCTACAACTTTCAGCTGTTATGACCGGATAGAACGGTGCTCGTCGATGAACGAGGACGGTTTCAAATGTTAAGCCGAGAGCCTCCGCTCGTACGCGGGGACAGAAGGGGCCGCATCAGGGCAACACAGCGCTTCTTCTCTTAGGCATGCTTTACAACGCTTTCGCTGATCGTGCGATCGGTGCCAATGTATCGGTCCGATGTGATCGCACGTCTGCCGCGCTCCAGTCGACCTCAACGAGGTAGTCGTTGAGCACGCCTGTCCCACGAGAGCGAGGCAGGAAACGGCCGCGTACGTCGTACACCTCTTTATGTGCGCAATCGACTCTTTCGTCGTGGGCACCGGATCTCCGCCTCATTATAAGGGCTTATGAAAGTCACACGTCCGAGAGCTCCCCACATTACATCCCACGTTCGCTCAGCAGCTCTGGACATCACCGCCTCGTCTGAGGGCTTATGTATGCAGGCTTCTATGCCGTTATGAGCTCGTTGGGTGCCCGCGTTGATAGCGTGCAGAGCGGCACATTTTTGGGATGGTGGATGGGAGTTGCGAGCAGAGAAGAGAACAGGCCTGCCCGCTCATTCGGTTTGCTCCATTTCCGCTCTATTGCAGTTTCCGTCCTCGAATTCTCTCTCACAACTCACCGGCTTCACACCCACATCCCCCGGGCGCGGTACCACCTACACACCTCAAGCCATTCTCTCCCTCGTCTTCGCAATATCACTCATTTATCTCTCATCCCGTAGTTTGTTAGTTCTCAATCTCTCCTAGTAGTAGTAGTTGCAACCAGCACCTCCCTCTTAGACTCGGATCACCGGAATTCCCGCTCGACGGTCACATCTGGAGACAAATATCCCAGTAGAGCGGAGGAGGAATAGTACTACACTACGATGTCCCAGGTTCTTCTTTTTCCACACCCAGGTTGAACTGTAGCCAAGCCCCTTCGGTGAAAAACCCCTCCGTAACATGTTCAAACTTCACAAGGTCGTGTACTCAATACATTCGGACGTGCGGCGCGGTCCTTGTTTTGCAAGCGGGACGTCAGGATGAATCACACGGGCGAACCCTTCTTCCCTGGTGCAGGAGAAAGAGAGCGTGTAGTTCAAGTTCGTCTTCCACCTCTCTCGGCACAGCGCCAGGCCGTTACAGTGGTCAGACACAACGTGTCGTGTATGTTCTCTCCCTGGAGCCAGAGCCAGCGAGCATCATGAATCATGATGCTTTTCCCCTAATTGTCAATGCGTCCTCCGAGTCTGCGGGTAGTTCGTCCGACGCAATTCCATGGGTTGAGAGAGTTCACCGCCGCCGAACCATGAGAGGCGCCCCCAGCCGCACAGATTCCCGTTTCTGTGAAAAGCAGTAGTGCATGCGAAAGATTATTGGGAATCGAAGGAACCCATCATTCCCCACATGAATGAGCGACGAGTTTTTTCCCGTTTACGTTCGCTCTTCCATGAAGGAATGTCCAACTAGATCTAACTTAGCGGCGTCCTGTTACTGCGCCAGAACAGGATCTAAATGCGGGGAAAGGATCCGTAAATTATGCGGGGTATTGGTATCGCGATGCGCTGGCAACGGCACCGACGTCGATGCATGCCATATGTAGAAGAGAGAGGGGTTGGTGCTGTGACGTGGCGGTGAACTCGAGGTTTCAAAGTTCAAACAGAGCCCAGTAACAGCAACGCCGTGTTTGAGCACAAGCCTCGACTCTCGTGTAGTAGTGGGAGTCACAGAGCAAGAGCCAGAGAGCGAAGATCCAGAGCATTCGAAACGAGCCGCGACCGACGATCACAGCAACCAATGACAGAGTGTTAGACGTCACGAGGCGTGTCGAGGGAGCAGTTAGAGGGCGAGGCGTGTTGATCGGCGTGGACGATGTGCAACTCATTGCGCTTTGGGCGCTGATGCGAGTGCGAACTGCGCGCAATCGGGCCGACGCGCCGGATTAGGGAATCCCTGCTTCAAGCTTGGGGAAGGAACGAGAGTTGCTGTTGAAGTTGAAGGAACAAGGGTAGTTGGGTGGAAATTTGAACTTGAAGAGGAGGAGGTTAGAGGTTGAGCGCGTGACTGGTTAGTGTGACAGGCGCGTGGCCGTGGGCCGGGTCCCGACGCCGCGAACCTGAGCCTCTCCCAACCACCAACCACCCAACCACCCCAACCATCCACCCAAGCCCCGCCTGCGCCGTGTGCGCGCAATGGCAGACGGTGATGCCAGGTACGCCACCCACGACGTTCCTAGAGCGCTCACACCCATTGTGCGTGCAGCGGGTCGTACACGCCGACGACGCCGACGACGGGTTCCAACAACCTCGCCACCGTCTTTCCCGACTCGCCCCTATCAGACGTTCCCGACTCCCCTCCACCTCCTGCGAAACGAGCGTCTGAATCCACGCAAGACACGCCTCGGAAACGCCAGCGCACCACCAACCCCACCGCGACGAGCAGCAAGCCGGACGAGAACCAGCGGCGGGCGATCTTAAACGCCGACCCGCTTGCGCGGAACGTAGAAACGAACCGCGTGTTCTGCGCGGAATGTAAGAAGTGGGTTAAGCTGGGCGAGGGGGTGCGGTATCGTATCAAGCATTGGGCGGGCCATTGCGCCTTGGTTCATAAACGCGACCCGTACGTCCTTCCTGCGTACTCTTATCTTCTTGGCTGACGTGGATGTGGAGGGCGGAAGCTGCGCGTATGGAGGCGGACGCGTTGAGCGTGCATGCGGAGCTCGGGGATGCTGCGTCGCCGACGGACAGGGACGGCGCGCCTACGATGAGTGCTACAGAGCCGAGTCGGTCTCGGAAGAAGAGCAAGAAGAAGAGCGCGCCTGTACCGCAGACTGCAGCAGTCTCGCCTCCCACGCCCACCTTCATGGAGCCCCAACGACCCGCCATCCAGCCGCGCGCCGAGATCCTGCCACTACCGACACCGACGAGCGCGCATCCGGGGCAGCGGAGGTCGCCTGTGCAGCAGCGCGCGCCGTCGCCTGTCCTGGCGCAGCGTCCCTCTGTCCCGTCCGCCGCGCTCGCGCACTACCGACGCCCACCGTCGCCCGTCCTTGCCAATACGCAGCCCGTCGCGCAGCAGCAGGGGTCGTATGCGAACGCGCACGAGCAACCGTCGCCCGTGTCGCCTTTACACCAACACGCGCACGCGCAGACGTCTGGGCAGGTCGCGTACGGCCAACAGACCCAGCAGCGGCAGGGCTCGTTTCACCCGCAAGGCTCGCTGAACCACCACCCCCAACACCAACCGCAACAGCAGTACGCGTCACAACTCAGCGGGTACGGCAGCCCGTCGGTCTCGCCTACGACGCCCTACAGTCCGCAAACGCTATCATACCCCCAGGCGCCCGCGCCCTACGCGTCCACTCCGCCGCTGAGCGTCTCCCCCGCCGCGCTCATGCTCAATCATCCGTCCGCGGGCATACAGGCGTACGGCCAACCGCAGCAGCAGCAGTACGCGCCCGGCCAACAACAATACGGCCAGCACAATTCAGTGTTCGTGCAAGTCCAAGGACCGCAGCAACAACAACAGCAATACGCCCAGGCCCAATTCTCGCCCGGACAGCAGCCCTATACGCTTGCGCATCCTTCGTTACAGTTTGCGGCGTTCGCGTACCAAAACATTCCTGGTTCGGAGTTGATGTTTGGTGCGGGTGGGGCTGCGGGAGTGGGAGTTGGGTATCCGCCTACGCCTGTTAGTGCTGTTGGGAGTGGGAGGTACGTGCGCTCTGTCCTTCTTGTCCTTCTCTATGTTTCGTCGCGTCCTTCCGTGTTCGTCCTCGTCCCGTCCCTTCCCTTCCCTCGTCCCGTCCTATCGCAAGTCTCCATCGACTCCCATTCCTCCCCCGTGTCCTCGTCCTGAGATTCCTTATTCATCGTTTGCTCCATCCCACTTCCTGTTCATCGCGTCCTCGGCTCTCGCATTGCCAGGTCGTCCTTCTCACTTGTGTGCGAGCCGGGGTAAAACGGGTTCCTCCTTCCCTCTGGTCCTTCATATTCTTTCGCGCGAGTTTTGGGTCCCAAACCTGACGTTCCTTTCCTTCTTGACTGTTTCCCTTCGCTTACGTTCTTTCTCTTTCGCCCCGTCTTACCTCTCTGTTTCGGGCTAGGGCTTGAATACTGACGTGATTCTCAGCTCGTCTGAACTTGCGGGCGCTGTGCCGATGGGGAACAACAACGCCGACGCTGCTAGGTGCGTTATTCCACACGTTCAGCCTCATCTCCCCGCGTCTGTGAACCCATTTCTCCCTTCCTTTCTTTTCAGCACGGCGTTGGGTCTTCCCCTTCGTCGTGTTTTGCTGCCACCTTCTTTTCTCGCTTCCCTCTTCGGCGCAGTTTCCCTTACGTCCTTTTTTCCCCTCTCCGTTCTGAGACTGAGTATGTTTGCGTTCCCACCAGGCTCGATACGAACGCGCGAGGATTCATGATGGACGCTTTTGGGAACGATACACTGGCGGATCTAGATGCGGACGCGGAAGGCTCGGACGACGAGGACGCGATCGGCTCGCCGGATCCTGGTGTGGGCGTATGACACTGACTCTCGTGCCCCGCGCACGCCACGCCGCCGCGCGCCTACTACAGCAGCGCCCGGCCGCGACACTACAACTTTGTACAGAATCGCAATAACGCAACGCAATACGCAACAACGCACTCGATACCCCCACAACGTCCGCTGGGCGGCTGTCAATATATAAACCTCATTCATCTCATCTCTCTGGTCCTCCTTCCATACTTACTCATTCGCTGATCATTGTGCGCGCTAATGTCTCTTGCTGTCGATTCTTTTCCCCTCGCTCTCGATGTTTGGTGATCTCGTGTCTCGTCGTCTCGTGCTTCGTGGTGTAAATCGTAAATGGAATTCCCCTTCTGTGGTAGGTGTGTTGTGCGGTGGAGCGACGTCAGCTCTAAGTTACAGGGTCTCCGACTTACTGTTTCCCCGTCTGCGAGCAAGTAAAATCTCTACTCGTGTGAGTGAGAAAGTCTGCGACCGCGTTATACGCTCGTCGCAACTTGGACCGAGTGTTCCCTGTCCGTCGCTAAACTCGGTGTTGCGAGTTGGATGTTCATGACCACTGACAGAAAGCCATAAGACGCAAATGTATGATCGCGAAGGCCGAGATCATTGAAGCGGAGTACCGCAGTAGTGAGATGCGAGCTCGTAGCCCAGTGTACTTATGTTTTGGGGCGGCTCTCAGTGCGTGCATTAGTTCCGGAGAAGTTTGCACACCAACTTGAAGTCCGCAAGGAAGCAATAACTCTTGCCCTCCGTCCACCACGATCGATGGCACCGCGCGTAACGTTCGTCGACCTGCCGGTCGAGCTGGGTGAACACATTGTCCTGCTCGCCGGTGCCATGGACGACAAAACAACGCTTGCGAACCTCACGCGGCTATCCACGCGACGGTCCAACCCATCTTCGAGGATATCGTCCATATAAACGCCGCCAACATCTCCCGCATCTGCGCAACCTCGCATGCTTTCACGTCCACGCCGTGACCTCAGAGCTGGGATATAGCGACCGGGACCTCCTGGACTGTCTCTTGGAATCCACGCAGGCGTTTAGAAAAGTCGAAATGTTCCTCGGACCGTTTGGAGTGCTGCACTCTCTTCTTTCCGTCTGCAGTCCAATCTGCGGCCGAGTCTCGCCGTATGGACAACCGCCACGTACATACGAACGTGGACTGGACGCCTGCGCAGATCCAAAACATGGCGCGTATAACGCATGTGCGCGGGAAGGACGCCTACCTGCTCCCGCGGCGTGTAGCCACCTGCCTCCACGGCGTCGATGCTGGCTTATCCGCTCGGAACCTTGCGCTCCTCCCGAGCCTATCGCATCTGGTTCTCGAACCTTGGGATTCCGGTGACGTGCACCAATACCTTTCCTACCTCCCGATGCTTCTCAGGGGCCTACCGAAGCTCGAACGGATATCAATCTGTCTCACGCCGCCCATCGACCAAACGAAGAAATTGGTGTTGGCATTTGCGCGGGACTTTCCTGCGGAGACGAGAGTATGGAGCGACGGCATGAGCGGGCACACGGATGATGATCCGTATGCGGTGTTCGAGGACGAGCACTGGTTCGGCGGAGAACAGGTCAGGATCCCTGTTGGGATGGACATTGGCGAGCTCCAGTTCAGGTACTATGCGAACGTTCTGTCGTTCCATGAGCGGTTTTCCCTGGAAGGGTGGACGCTTATTGACAATAGAGGATTCCTGAAGCCGTTAGGCTGAAGGTCTTGGACATAGGATTCGAAGGCAATTTCCGATATGTATACAGCGCTCCGCCGGAGGCCCCAATGTCTCATGTCCAATGTTTCATGTAGCTCTGTCTTACACTGACTGTTTATGGCATCAACAGAAGCAGTGGGACGACGCTCACTGCGATGTCTAAATCGATTCCTGCCAGAACGACGTGCGTTAACCACATCCCAGTGTCCCAGAGAGCAGGATTCTTCAAATGCCCGACAGCCGAGGCCAAGAAGTGAATGAAGTCCTCCCCGAAGCGCTCCAGCCTGGAGAGACTGAGGAGTTGTGAAATCAGGCTCGCGGCGAGGCTCGTGGCCAACATCTCGATGGTGGGTTCTATCACGACGACGGCGTGTGTGAGACGCGACTCGGTCATCCACAAGTACAGATACTTGCGCGTCGCGTAAAGGAGAGACAGAATGTCCTTCCCTCCATGAATATGCGTCATAGAGGATAAGTGCGAGATTTGCTGTTGCGATAGCTCGCCGATCCATATATCGCCCCCGCCCAAAGCAGGCGGCACGAGAATGACACGTTTCGCACTGGTCGAGTGCGCCAGGTTGCGTAGTACATCGAAGGGACCGTAGAAAATCTCCAACGCAGACAAGATCAGGTTGCCGTCTTCCAGGGCACGGCATAATGCTTCCTGAACATCTACGCGCCCATGTTTGGCGACTGGTTCGACGACGAGACAGCGTGTCGTTGCGAACACGCGCCGCTCGGCGTACGCGAGAATCGCTTGAAGGTTGGACGTGGTGACGAGAAGAGTGTCGACGAGGATGGGTTGTACGATCGCATGGATCGCGCGAGATGCGCGCGCGAGAGCTGCGAGCGTGGGCTTGTCGTCCAGGGCACCCGCACGCGCCGCGAGCAGGATAATGTACTCGTACAGTTCCACGGGAAACTCGGCTAGTGTAGCCATGGGACGGCGCACGACTACGAAACAGAACGGCGCGGTGCTGGCAAGACGCCAAGGCTTACTGCACCCGGCCCGGAATCTGACCGGTGCCAAACCTTGACTAGTCACGCGTTGGTGATCGCATCCGTCGACATCCTGACCCATACAGAGACTTATCTTAGATCTGTGCTTGCCAGCGTCTTGGTCGACTATTACATACGCATCGTTCCGAGCCAAGTCGTGGACGGGCTTCCGTCAGATGTCACTTCAGAAACCTTGACTCCGTCCGTTCCATGTCGTCTTCGCTGTCTAGAGGCGGGATGTATTTCCCGCGGTATCGTCCTCCGGAGAGAGCCTGTGTAGCAGCAACATTATAGAGTGTGCGTTGGCGAGGGCTCTCTTGCGTCCGAGGAAGCGGTCGTGAGGGGAAAGTGCCAGAAATGTGAACACTTCAAACTTCAGAGCGGGAGAGGCCTCGACGACTGGTGATACAATGGAGGACGCAGGGGTACACTTTACGTCGTACGGCGCAGTTGCTTCTCCAGCGCATCAGCCAGCAGACGATGAACAGGTTCAGTCGGGTGGCCCGTATCTACGTTCATCGACACAAGTCAGTCAATCGTACAAGAAATTAGACGAAAGGAACGAAGAACGCACTAAGCCAGAAGAACGTGGGATCCGCGCATTCGCAAAACCTACGGCACATCTCAATATTCCACTATATTGCATCGCAACACGACGCGGAACGCACCCTGTGATATTCTTGAACCCGAGTTGACTCGCATGGTCCAGCGCGAAATTGAACCACTCGTGCGCGTCGAATGTCAGTACGTTTGCGTCCTTGTTCCGCGCTTGGAACTGCTTGACGTGACGCGCAAGAGCAGTGTTGAATCCCGCGATACGCGATTTCTGGACTGCGATGCGCGTGTCGTTGCCGAGTGCGCTGGGCGAGCGCTCGCCTGGCGGGACGTTGACGAAGAGATGCGTGGATGCAAGATTTGAGTCGTGGATGCGTTGCTACAGAGTTCATTCAGCGAGCAGAAGTAGAAAAGAGGAGAGGACGTACGACAGCACCGAAGTACAGCTCCATCTCGCTCTCCCAGAACGCGTCAAAGTCCGTAACATTCGAGCTGATCGTATCGCCCGTATCGTTGATCCCGATCCACCACGCGACCATCGTCCTCTCCTTCTTAGTGCGCGGAATTACACCCTTGGCGTACGCGAGGTACTGCGCGACCTGCCCCGTAAGTGACAGAGTGAAATCGTGATGCCGCGGAAGAAGCGAGTCGTCGATATCTGCGCCTGCGAAAGCGAAGTCCCATAATTGGCGACGGCAGCGTAACGGTGAGCCTGAGAAGCAGCCTGTGAGGAACTCGAGCTGCAATAACAGTCAGACGCGAACGGGCGACGGGTAGAGGCGGAAGGCGTACCCAATTGGAGCCAGACGAGCTCGTCTGCGTCACCCGTCAGTAACATAGCAAGCCACAAGGGCCACACGAACGTTTTTCGGGATGATTTCGTTCGTCAAGAGTTCGCGAGGCGTGAATCCGACGTCGAGCGCGTCTCCTATGAAGCTGGACCCCTCTATAAGCCCTCTGCTGGATCTTATAGTGTCATATAAGCGTACCTGAAGTTTGCGCGTCCGCGGGTGCCGCCTACGAACGAGTACGAGTCGCCGAACGCGTAGACAGCGTCGATGGCGTCCCAGTCAAAACGCGCGACCGCAGACGCCGCCAAGGCGACGAGTATACCAAGACCAAGATGCATGGCGGATGACGACGAGCCAGCGCATCATGCGGGGTCCATTTCAAGTTGCGCGCGCCGACAGAGCATGACCTTCGACGCACGGGCCGTGGGCTGACGGGCCGGCGTTCCGCTCATATAGGTGTGTTCTGGAAAGCGGCTGCGATGAGTAGATATCGACACGTGACGAAGATAGGGCTTGCCGAACTATTTACGTCTGGATGTGCGGTGGATGGGGACAAGGAGGAGTCGGGACTCCGCGACGGAATAATCCGTTTCTTGGCTCCTTTCCACTCACTTGACCAGCTCTCGACTCTGGTTCTGGTTACCTGGCTGACAGGCCTCTGTATGGCACTGTGGGCTTGGTTGACAGAATGGAGTCGTGCCATAGGCTGGTCGCCATCGGACGTCATAAGATCTTGGAACGCGTCTGCTCGACCAGGAGCCAGAAAACGCTTCTCTTCTCTTCAGCTTGGCCACGTCTAAAAGAATGGGTATATTTTGTAACCGCTCGGCACTGTATCCCTTTGGACCAGCATCCACCCGCAGGTTTCTTGCGCGCCGCGGCGCCTCGTTCCATGCATGCGGTATTACTATCCTAGCTTGCTGAAACGGCCGTCCTTACATCTTAACTGCCGAAATCCTGGTTCTGGTATGCGTCTTTACCTTAGCGGGTCGGCACGCTTTCGCTTGGACACTCGGACTGGTTGCCTTTCGCACCCCCATTGCCTTCCTGAACGTGATCTTCCGTTCTAACGGTGGCATGGACTGGGAACGCTCTATAAGAGGATCTCCGCGACGGTCTACTTCGAAGTTTACACAAGTATCAGGTCGTGACTCGATGCTCGTCCATGGTCCCTTCCTCCTCCAAGGGATCCATCGCTAGAAATCCCTTCTACTCGTCGCGGGACTCGTAATCAGGAAGTGTCTCTGCCGTCTCTCCCTGGCGTAGCTCACGCATCTCGTTCTGTAGCGCTGTCAATGCCTCGCGGAGACGTGCATTCTCCGAATGGTCATCTCCGGCGGCGTCAAACCGAGTCTCCTGACGTACTTCTCCCTCGGAGACTGGCTCCCTTCATTTATGAGTATTCCCGTCGCGGGTAGGTGCCGCAGTGCTCGGAGGCGGGAGCGCTCGTGGATGTGTAGCACGCCTTCGGGATCGCCGTCGAATGAAGAATACGACACCGAGAGCGCCGATAAGTATCGAGCAAGCTCCGACCACGCTTCCTACGATCACTTTGCGATCGACGACTGACAAGAGTCAACCTTGCTGTTGGCGAGTGATGTTCGCCGCACCTGAGCCTTTCCGCGTAGAATCCACGCTGGACGTCGGCAGTCCGGCTGCACCAAAGTAAGGATTTGGTATGAAGGCAACCATTAACGACGCACTCGAGCTTTTACCTGTCGATGGGTCATTTGAAGTTGTAGAAGCTGTCGGAAACGCGTCAGAGCGGAAGACGCTAATCAGTGTGCACCAGTACTTGCGGACGATAGGGACTGGATGCCAGGGGCAGTAACTCTAGAAAAAAAAAAATTCATCTGAACTGTGCCTCGCAGAGGTGACTTACTCCGCGTACTGCAGGAAATAACTGTCAGTCCTCTCGCTGAATGGGCCGAAGGTCATAGTGTGTTCTTTTGATGGATCCAAATTGTCCCAAGAAGCCATGACTCCGCACGGGGAGGGAAAGGTTGGGTGGACAGTCTCTACCTGGGCCTGGCCATCGACGAAAAAGTGCTCCCAAAATCGACCGGTGGGGGATGGAGCAGCAAGGAACGCCCCCTGGATCGTTAAACTGGCTCCTGTTGTGTCGTCAATAAGTATGTAATGGATCACACTGCATTCATCACCAATGAATAAAAGGACTGTTTGCGTTCTCCCATCCAGTGTCACGCCTGTCCCAGCGCAATCAAGATCCGCGTCTTGCGATGGAATCGCAGGAAGAGCTGAACCGTTTTCCTGCCTCCAGGAGGGCGAGTTCGGAAATATTTGGAATTTGCGTACTGATGTGACGCTCTGACACGCCGTGGAGACGATTAGGAAGAGGAGCGAGAAGACGAAGCGATGGACGGTGGGAGGAGATAGCATGGCGGAACACGAGATGCTCCCAGCGCCCGTCCTGATTTATGTGGGCTGCCGACCAACGTAGCCGCTTAGTTAGGAGCCGATCAAACATTCGATAACGGGATTTGTCGCGGATGGTGTTGAAATCCATGTACATACTAATCCCTCGGTGACTTCTCGGAACCTCGGCACCTCGGGGGAATTCTGTAGATTACTGTAGACCTGTACGGAA
>KV426065.1:97971-117210 GCA_001632375.1 Exidia glandulosa HHB12029 | reverse complement strand
CCTCGGGGTGACGGTCGGCGTCCCGTTTCACCCCGCGGTACCACACGAACGCCTCCAGGAGGTTAGGCGACGCCTCTCTGTCGCCTCTGCGCCTCTGGCTGCGTCTCGTGTGGGTCTTTAGGTGTAGTGAGTCGCGGATGGTTCTCTCCCGCGGGTTATCCATATAGGTCTTATACGGCTGGCCGCAACATCATGTTCCCGCCAATTCTGTGAACCTCCCTGCTGTGCTTCTCCGTTGTCCACCACGGCGGGTCCCTCCATGTAGATTTAGTATCTGATTATACAGTTTGTCTACTTGACCGTATCTTGTACATTGGTATTTGTAAGACTGGAGCGGAATGGGAGCAAGAGAAACACGTTGGAGCGGCCAAAGCCGCCAGAGCTCTGGCGCGCTCTGGCAGGTCTCGCGAGCATCCAACCGTTGCGACAACTTTCCCAACCATTTGACACTTGCCATGCTTATGTGCTCTGAGAGCTTCCCAGACCTCTCAGAGTACCAAGAGCATGAAACCGGTTTTCGTGATGAAGTTCTTGAATATTGCTCCGCTTATTAATACAGCACCAGTATATACATTGGTGTATAATAGAATGCGAGTCAGTACCGGAAATTACTTGAGAGCGCCTGGAATTCGCGTTTCCCGGGACTCAGGCGCGGACTTTGAAAGCGTGTTGTTCTCGCGCTCGCGCGGTCCACCACTCGTCTCAAAGTATCCCTCAGCCCATGACATCACTCAAACATACTCTCAAGTACGCTGGAAGCACATTGGAGCGTTTGATGCGACACGAGAACGCGTCGATGGACAGGAAAACTCGAGACTGACACAAAAATGCAGAGGCGCACACAACCCCGCATTTCCCAGGTCAAGGCATTCCATCGCACGCCAGTGTCACCCGTCAGCGCTACTCTAGCGTGTTAGCGACCGCGGAGACGCGGTGGTTCGACGTTGCGGCGTTCCTTGGGTCTGAGGATATGCACCCCCTCCCCCTCCCCTGCCCTCTCCCAGGGGTATGATTAGTCTCAAACTGCAGCCGTTACTGCTCCCGAGGTAACGCCGTGCTGAGAGGGAAGAAGGGAAAGGCGGACGCGCAGTTCGCGCGAGGAGCGGCGAGGAGACGCGTGTTTGGGCGGAGAATGTTCGACGTGCCGCCGCACGCGCTCCCTCCTCGTGATCCACATGGTCAATACTGCATGTCAGCACGTCTATGCGGGGCTAGAGTGAGTAGTCGAACCGATGACGCAGGGGTGCAGAAGAGTATAAAAGCCAGGGCTGGAGGACAGTCGCTGCATCTCATCCTGCTCCCGACTCTCACCCCATTCACCCATCCTTCCATTACATTCCTCCCTCATAGCTCATCTGTCGCTGTCGCTCTCCTCGCTCTCCCACCGCTCTCGCTCTCACCTCTCGTCTTCGCTGCCATTGTCGTTGAGCTCAACCTTCGTCAGTGTTCGCACTTCCATTTCAGACGGCGACTCTTCCGCATTCCCTCGCTCGAATAAGCTCATCCTGCAGTCATTCTTTCTTTCCGCTCGGTCGTCATTATCGCCCGCCTCGCGTTTTCCTCTACCCTACTCGAACTCTATTCGCGCGCTCCTCGACTTTGTCGACATGGGCCATCAAATCGGATTTTTATTCCACTCGTCCCCTCTTGTCACGCTACGTACATCCTGCGTCCTCGTCGTCGACCTCGACACCATGCTCGTACCATTCTCGCGCAGTGCACTCGACTCGGCACCGCCATCGTCAGGCTTTCTGCGCTACGAGGTCAGTCGCATGTTCGGATCGAGACTCGAACGTCACTCACCATGTCGCAGAACTTTCCATCGATGCGCTCATTCGAGCATCAGCGGTCCCTCCGCGACACTCACGATTGGGATATTGACGCTGCAGTGATGTTCGGTACATCGCACCAACCGTTCGTGGTTTGCATGCCGGTGAGGTGCGGCCGAGATGCGACTCGAAGGTTGAGCTGGTACACGCATCTCATTAGCGACGCGCTTCAGCGCGGCAACCGCAGTCCGAAGTGTTCTGCGAAGGTACGTTAGTATCACTCAGCGTTTGCGATACGCGTCTGACTCACCGTGACGACAGTATCGTTTCCCGTCCGCCTGCGTCCGTGTCTGTCTCGTGGGCTTCGGTACATCACACCGACTGCTCGTAACACACACCGTCGCCGCTCGAACACTCGGGCTCTATGAAACGGTAAGCCAATCGTACATGATCACCCGCCGTGTGTGGACGTACTCACGTATCACACCCGACAGTCAAGTTTGTGGTAATCCTTGCGGACGCCATTCGTGAGGCGTCGTTTACCAGCTTCCGTTAGTCCTTTCGGTTGACGTTCGTGAAGCCTCGCTCACCCGCTTCTAAGGTGTTCCTCGCGTTCCTGCACGCTGACACGAGGTGAGTCTTCTCGTCCACGTCCGCGAATGCTCGCTCACTCACTATGGTCAGGCTACTTCTCGCGGTCGACGCTCGTGACCGAAGATGACGGCCGACTGGACGATATGAGAACGCGGGCGGGTCTAGTCTCGACGGAATGCTTGAAGCGCGTGATACGAAGAAAAAGTCAGTCCTGTTCGCAATGTTCGGATGCCCGTTGCTCACTTCTCTTCGCGAGACGCGGTGATGCACACGAGATCGAGCACAACAATCTGCAAGAACACTGATTAGTCTCACACTCGCGCTTCGCAAGCGTGCTACTCACGTTGTATCGACGTTCCGGCAGCAACCCGCCACGCGCCACACCCCCTCGGGCGCGTTCGTTGCAAGGGATCATCGCTCCAATTCGACGGCGCCGACTTGCGAGCCAGGTTCGGTTCCGGTCTGGACGGTGCGTTGCGAGCGAGTGATAAATCTAGACAAAGGGCCATATCAGCAGCTGCAAAGAGATGGGCGCACGACGTACCAGGTCTCCGAACGCGCTCGTCTCTCACTGCTTGCAATAGGTTCGGTTTCGTCTGGACGCGCGACGGGTGTGGTGGCGCTGAGTCTACGGCGAGGCGTCAACGCAGGGCGTAGAAGTAATGAAACTAATAGAAGAACCTACCTTGGTATTGTTGTACATAGTAGAGATCGAGAGCGAGTGGCGTTCCAGGTCGTGACGGGGAATGGCGAGGCGTCGTCTTGGACGTCTGGCCCGTCGAATAGATAGCTGTTGAGCTTGAGGTAGTCGTCGCGGTCGACGAAAGACGACGCGGATCGTCCTGAACCCACCGAGCACGCATTGTCTGCACTGCGACGCGTCCGTACGAGAATCTATCTAGACAGTTGTTCAACGGATGTACTCCCTCGCTCTATACTTGCTTACCTCCCGGTAATCCTTGCGGACGTCGTCCTTGCGCACCGCGTAGGATTCGCGAAAGCTCGCACACGACAATCCTCGACGTTGAGCGCTACCTGCGCGAGATGGGGGAACTTGTAGCGGGCGCGGGTAAGAGCGTGCTGGATGACGTGCGCGTTCGAGTCCTTGCAGCGGATGGAGAGAATGGTCTGGTCGATAGCGGCGTCGACGACGTCTTCTCTAGAGTTGTCGAGCGCGACGCCTGAGCACGCTGTGTAGCCTTGGTGAGGGAATGTAGAAATCTAAACGAGTCAGTACGAGAAGTGACGATATGACAGTCTGTACTCACCTCGAGCGCGTGGGCTGAACAAGCTGTAAGTGGGCACTCGCGCGGACGAGGTCGCATGCAGGACTTGGAAGTGACGTCGTTGTGTCCTTGGACGAGCTCTTGTGGCTGTGAGAGGACAAGGCGTGCACCGCGCATTTGGACTCAGCCGATTCTGCTTTCCTCCGCCATGTCCTCCAAAAAGGGCCCCAAACCGCCCAAGCCGCCCAAGACGAGGCCGCAGTCGACGTTCAACCAGCCCGTAGCTGAAGGCTCGACCGTGCGCGCCAGCTTGTGCGCCTTTTCGCCCGCAGGCGACCAGTTCGCGCTCGTCTCCCTCGCGCTCGACAAGCACCGTCTCCGCGTCTTCGACGTCTCCACCGCCCGCGTCGTTGCAGAGCACACCTTTGACGACGGCGCCCGCGTTACGTGTCTTGCGTGGGCGGCGTTGCCGGACGAGGCGAGCCCGGCCAAGAAACGGAAAAAACGCTCAGAAGCGGAGGCGAGCACTCTCGCCGCCCCAGGTGGGCTCGCGCTCGCCTTGGGTCTTACATCTGGAGCTCTATCTTTGTTCTCGCCCGCCCATGGACGGATCGTGCGCACGCTGGTGCACGCGACGAGCGCGACTGCTTTATCTGCCGTTACCGCCGCACACGGACTGCTGTATACGTCCAGCGCCGACGGCACCCTTCGTTCATGGAACCCATCGACTGGAGAGCAAGTCGCGAGCTGGAAACGTCCCCGGTCGTCCTGTTTGCTCAGCGCACGGCCAGGTAGCACCGGCGAGCTGCTCGAGTGCTCCAACGACGCACGATTGGTCTCGTTCGACGACGACGACGACGGTCCGGAGGAGGTTTCTACGCTTGCCGGACACGCGGCCAACATCGTCGACGTCGCGTGGGATCAATCGCGCACTCGTGTCGTTTCGTGCGCGGACGGCGATCGCGTAGTACACGTCTGGGAGCTCGCAGACTCTGGCGAGGGCGTCCTGCTTGCTACCATGCCCCTCGACGCCGACGTGCTCTCCGTTGCATTATCAGATGACCAGGCACTGCTGGCCGTCTCTGCTTCGGACAAGGCATACGTTACGCCACTCCCTGCGAAACTCTCCAAGAAGAAGACGTCGTCACTGGAACCGCAGGCGACCGTTGCGATAAAGCTCAAGGGTGCGGGCGAGGGCAAGATTGCCAGCGCCGCGTTCCGTCCTGGCCAACCTGGTCGAATATGTATCGTGCGCATCGCCGGTGGCGCACGACCAGTATTTGACACTGTTGTACGTTGTCAATATCCTCTGTTGTTCATGTCTGAACAATCTGCAGCGCTACGCGGACGAGGAGGGCGAGTATATTGCCGACGTGCAGGTCGCACAGTCTGACGCCGGCCTCGCGAGTCTGGACGAGAGCGGAATGGTACGCAACCTCCAATGCACAAGCATGTAACCAACACCTCGCAGCATCCTAATAAACGGTACCAAGAAGTCCCAACGCTCGCCGTCCAATCCGGTCTCGCGCCCGACGCGGACGCCCCGCCCGTCCCAGACGGCCATCTTGATGCTCAGCTCGCCGAACTCTCCCTTGGTCAGCGCATCGGACTATCGGGCGGTGCCGCGGAAAACGACTCGGACGACGACCTCACGCGCGCACTCGAAGGTCGCCGTCTCCAAGCGTACAAAGTCCCGAAAGCGTCCGGTTCGCTCGCGCGCACGCTCGTCCAGGCTCTCCACGCCGGTGACTCCCAGCTGCTCGATACTGTATTGCGCCACGGAGGAGACCAGAGGATCGTGCAGGCTACAGTGCGGAGACTCCCGCCGCAATTGGCTGTCCCGTTCTTGATCAGCGTGACTGAGAGGTTGGCGAGGCGGAAGCAGGACGCTGCGGCTGCGAGTGCGCAGAGGGGGTTGAGTCTGTTGAATTGGGTGCGCGCGGTCTTGGTGTCGCATAGCGCGCATCTCCTCACTGTGCGTTCTCCCTCTCCCGTTTTCATGCCTTACTGAATATTTTCATTAGATGCCAGACCTCGTCGCGCGTCTGGCGGCGTTACATGGCACGCTCACGACTCGCGCGGCGATGCATGAGCGTTTGCTCACGCTCAATGGGCGCTTGGAACTGGTTCTCGCACAGGCTGCCCTCCGCGGGGCGCCCGTTACGGCGGAGAAGAAGCCGAAAAAGGACGACCCTGCGAATGCGGGGACGCGTTATGTCGAGGGCGAGAGCGACGAGGAGCCCATTGAGGAGGTCGATCGAGAGGTTGGCGTTGACGTACCCGTGGCAGGTGTACATAGTTTGTTTGAGAACAGAGCTCGATTATCTCCCACCCGTGAACTGAGGCCGAGAATCTCCACTCAAGGACCGCAAAAACTCATTAGAGCAAAACCAAGTTGTAAATTTCCCAAGTCCACACGGGTTTCTAGTTTCAAAGTGCCAGGTTTCCAAAAATTGGTCATGTCCAGCGATTTCCCCGGACATGGCGGAGTTCCCACTTGGAGGAAGAACACAGCGATGAATACTGAATAGGAGATTACGTCACAATTACGACTTGTCCAGCTACATCAAAGACTCCACCACAGCGAGGACGGCTTCCAGCATGAGGCGCAGGTGGATTATAGGCAGTGCGTCGGTCACTGCAATGTCACGATGCTCGTCGTCAAGGAAGCTCAGGCGTTTCTCAAGCTTGGTCAATCTTGGTATCATGCCGTGAACTATAGGCGAGAGGGCTTCGGGTGGGCCTGTTGAGGCTAGTCTCGAGAGCCCCTTGAGGATTTCGTTACGAGACTGCAGATACTGGCGGTAGTGCTGTTCGAATGTGGTCGGCTGGTCCGGAGAGTATAGCACTGCCCAGACAGCCGTACGTAGGAGGGACCATATGTCATCGAGCGGTGTCTGAAGATAGTCCACGTTGAGCAGGAAAGCCTCGTGCACTGCATACGACATGAAAGCAGGTGTTCCCTGTACTTTCGTCAGGTCGAAGGAGGGTAGAGGGTTCGAGGACATACGGAGATATCAGATCCATGCTCCCGATCCCCAAAGTAGTTCGCGAGGGGCGCCGAAAGGTCGAAGTCTACGATGACGGCCGTGCTGCCGTGAAGATGACAATCGCGGACTGCAGACTCCAGTCGCTGCGCAAGCCGTACGACTTCGCGTCGTGGGCCGTCGTCTACGAACAGATCCTGAAGTTGCGTCCAGTCCGGATCCTTGGGCTTGTCCTTTCCGCTCGACCACAGATGCGGAAAGTCGAGCACGAGAGTACGAAGTGAGAAGATGTCGTTCGGCCGCGTACGTACGAGAGACAGTGCATTGCCAATGCTCACATCGCGATGGAGGAACCCTTTCAGGTAAGCCCCACATAAACCTGCGATATTGCTTGTTAGTGCGCATCGCGGGAAAACAAATTCACGTACCAAGACTTATATCCGTGAGCGCCCTTGCCATCTCGTCTGTGTCGCCAATGGAGTCTAGCGGCTTGCCTTCCTCGCACATTACAGAGATGCACAGAACTCGGCACGGCGGCAAGCTCTGCAGAGCTCGTTCCAAACGCCCTCCCCATTTCGATGGCGTTTCTGGGATGAAGCGTGCCGTTCCTATATTATTGCCAGAGGAGTCACGCGGCATCCAAGAGTAACATTGGCGAACAACTCCATATAGGCCGGACACAGCTTGCAGAGCATCGGACTCTTTCGTAGCGCGATCCAGGATTTGCCACGCGGTCTTGACGACGATGGGTGAAGGGGAGAATTCTGAAGCTAGGACAGGGGACCGGACGACGGCGCGTATGTCGTTCATATGCAAGTCCTGTTGTCGCAGAATCTTCAGGATTCCCATATCCACGGCTATCAAGGAAGGGGTCAGAATGCGACACCAAGAGAACATTGCACTAACATGGTATATCGGTGTCCGCAGTGGTCCCGCTGCCCTGGTTTGGCGCGGAAGTAGACGGATCTGTACACCGTGAGCATGCAGCGCCAGCGCTGGCGCGTTCGACAAACCCAACGTTGAGAGGGCCTTGTTCTCTGACCCGCCGAGAGCAGCCCCTTGCGAAACAAGTCAGACGAGTCTGTGTCCAGAACAGATGCGCGCACCAGTGGTAGCAGTGTTGGATTTGCTCGACTCCCGTTTCGTGGCCGAGCGTGCTTCACGGACGTCAGCAGACGAAGGGAATCACGACGCCACCTCACTTTCTCCGGTTGGTTTGGTATCAGACGCGCTCTTCGTGGTCGCCCGGCGCTTGCCTATCACCGTGGCCATGGTACCCTCGGTTGGCGCGGAAGCTGTACACCGTGAGCATGCAGCGCCAGCGCTGGCGCGTTCGACAAACCCAACGTTGAGAGGGCCTTGTTCTCTGACCCGCCGAGAGCAGCCCCTTGCGAAACAAGTCAGACGAGTCTGTGTCCACAACAGATGCGCGCACCAGTGGTAGCAGTGTTGGATTTGCTCGACTCCCGTTTCGTGGCCGAGCGTGCTTCACGGACGTCAGCAGACGAAGGTAATGGCGAAGTTGCCTCACTTCGCATCTCGTGCACGCTCGTCGCGGCCGTTCGTCGCTTGCGGTCTAAACAAAGATGAGATAGCTTCGCAGATGCAGGAGACTCCGTACCTAAGCCGTACTTAGCGACAGTCGGCGGGTCGAGTTGCTCAGTCTTGTCAACAACTGCAGCGGCTGCAGCGGCTAATGAGCGGAGGCATAAACAACGAACATGACATACTGGGGGCAACAGAGAACACCCAAGTTCGACGACCGGCAACGGACGTCGTCCTCGATAAATGCTTCGTGATTCGCCCGTCGAATTGTTCGCTGCTCGAGTTTGTGGGTGGCAAACAAATCGACACGCCGTTCGTGAACGGCGGGAATAATGCATCCTCTGCCGTTTCCCACAGCGCAAGCGTCGAAAAGAATCGGAGGACAGCGTGGTGGTTACCGATGTTGCTCTGCCCTGGTGCGACGCAGACGGGTTGTGACGCGGTGATGCCCGAGGGATGGAAGAGGAACACGCTGAACTCGGCAGTCTTGTGGTTAACGCCGATGACGATTTCCGCCTGTCGCAGCGGTTTTGCCGAGATTCCGGCGTGTGCGTACGTTGCGGCCTGCCATAGAAGCGCCCCCCAGTCATCCTTGACCTCGACACCGATATCTATCGTGATGCACTCGTCGATGCACTCGTTGATGAAAGCCTTGGACCATGCAGCCTTCCACGAGTTGGATAGCGCAGGACACGATGAGAGAGAGACATTTGAGCCCGTTATGTCCGGTTGGAGCGCCGCTGAACCGAGGACATGGTCGAAGGTTGGTCGATCGTACACGTAGAACGCGAGCTTGTCGTACCACAGCGAGCCAGGGACGAACGTGGTCCTAATGTCCCGGGACTGGGTCGCATTTTCGTTCAGCCAAACCGCAATACGCTCGTACGACGACTTTTCTCCGGTGGTCGTCACTTGGAGACTCGGGAGGTCCTGTTGAGACTGAACGGCCTTGTCGATTCGGTCCCACTTGCTCAACTAGACGACAGGAGACGTCAAGGCTCGTGCCTCATACGACGACCGTGCACACACCTCAACCCGTGGTGGCCTGAGCATTTTCGAGATCTCGTCGAGGGTCACGCCCATCACATGATGCTCGAGCTCGTCGCGCAGCTGGTCGCGCATAGATGCGACGAGCCTGGAGACCGGTGGCGTATTTCCGGCCTGCTGGTTTCGCGAGCCTTGCTTGCTTTGCGGCGTGGAATGGATGGCGGACATGTGGGTCAGGTTGAAGACGGGATCGGATCTATCCGATACTGCCACCTGGCCCTCCGGCCAATCAGCACATCAGATAACTGGCACACCGGATTTCGCGGATAACCTGCCGAGAATGTAGTAGAAGAGCCCGCCGAGAAATGCTGTCGAAGGCTTTCCGAAATATTTTTTTAATTCTGTCCTACGGTAGTCTAGAGATACTGTACCTTTTCGACCGGATGCACGAGCGTCTATTACATAAGCTGATTTGTCATGCTTCAATGCATGCACGAAGGGGTCTGTTACACGTTAGACCTCCCGGAAGTATTTACTCCGATGAGTTCTGGGTCCGGAGCCGACTTCCAGGAGTTTTTCGGGGAAAAACTGGGTAGGGGAGCTCGAATTAGGCTGTGAGAGCCCTTGGGAGGCGTCTATACCTGTTTTATGCCTTCGGAACGGCTTCCGCGAGACTCCGGAGGCAAATCAGGTCCGAACACATGGATGTTACATGTTACAGGTGTGGTATAAGCATTGCACGGGGGTCAGTGTTACACATTACACCGTGCATCCGGTCGAAAAGGTACAGTAGGTTGTACAAGAAACAAAGCCCGCCGAGAAAACTAAAGCTCGCCGAGAAAAGTTTACCGAGAAACCAAGTCAGTCAACGGCAAGAAAGGAGAAATGATTTGTATACCAGCCGAGAAACCGCTAATCCGCCCACGCACACACTCGCAGTAAGTCCTGCCACTTCTGACTGCCAATTTAAGTACTGCCAATTCTTCTACCGCCAAATCTATTGTACTTTATAACGCGGAATTTGCAAATTGGCGGACTGCCATTTCTTCAACTGCCAAATCGGAATACTGCCAGACTTGTGGCCACCACAGAATGGCAGTCCTTCCAAATTTAAGCGACTGCCAAATCCAAGGACGGGACTTTTGACACCTGCCAAACTCTGGAGCCGAATTCAATTCCTGCAAGAACGTCCGAACCGGACATACGTCTGGACTCAGGAGGAGAAGAAGACGCCTTGGGTACAAGGATAACATGGCATCGGCAGTAGTGCACTCGCAGTGTCATAATGGGCGACCATTTGCCGCATTTTCCAGAAGCGCTCGGCGTAGGTTGCAGATAGGAATCGGCTTGGTAGAGCTGGGATTAGAGCCGAGCTGAAGGAAGGGTGTGGTGGAGAGAGGTATAGATAGATCTGTGATGGTAGGAGGTTAAGGGAGGTCTGCGGAGTCAGAAATTGTCGGGATTCCCCTGGCGCCACGCCGCCACCACCGGCGTTTGGTGTTGCCACAATCGCCACAGCCACCAGTGGTGACAACGAAAGCCACGAAAGAGAAATCAGTTAATGACGTTCGAGGGCGTGGGGAGGGCTTTACGGTGACGCACTTGATGTTCGGTCCGACCGGCGTGCATTTCGCATTCTCGACAACAAGCGACGCTCTCCACTGCAAACCTAGTGCAGACGTGTCTAATGAGATACGATGTCAGTATATATTGTCTGCAAGCGCCGGAGATGCTGATTGGGGACGTACACAGTGGTCAGTTCGACGGACGAGGACGGACACGCCGACTCGGAGGTGCGCTGCACTCGACGCGCGCAACCGCACTGAGGTGGAGACGTCAGGGGCCGTATGCAAAATACACGGACTGGTTGAGCGTTAGTCTAAGCGAGTTAAAATCCGCGGCAGACGCGCACTACGGACTTGAATATGTCCGATCGCGAACTCGGACGGAGTCTTGCTGCAAGCTTAGGGCCCGGTATCGAACCTCCGAAGAGTTCAAAACCAGTTTGAAACCCGTGAGGGTTTGAAACCTAGGTTTGAAACCATGTTTGAAACCCCGCACCTATGTGAAGATTTACTGTCCGCCTTTGCGGGAGCTAACACACAGGCTCGGTAAAGCGCGGAAGGGAATTCGTATTGCTCAGGGAGTCCTACAGGGTCTTTATATACTGTACAGAGAGTTTCCTAATTGAGATCCGTTCTGAGACAATCCGTCATTTGTACGTCAGGGTTTGGAGCGTGGCGTGAGAGTAAGTGGGACTTGTACTATCCCAGTACTCAAGAGATTTGGTCCTCGACGGACCTTGCGCATGGAGTCCGCGCCAACGGACGGACCTTTGGCGCGGGAAACGGCTGTTTCCACACAACCCCCTCGTTAAGCATTTGTCCCATCAAACGCAGCGCTCAGGTAAGTACAGAAGTATTAGTATACAAGCAGAACAACAACTTTCAATGTCCGTTACTGATCAGTTGAACGTGCGCGCGCTTGCTCAGCCGCGCGTTGTTCAAACGTAGCGCGAGTCGCAGCTGCAGCGGATCGACGCTGCAAGTCAGCGGAACCATACCAAATGTCGTGCGTCAGTCCTGAAGGATTGTATCGCGCGAGCCGTTCTCCATTGTACAGATTGCGCAGGATGTGGCCATTCCGTGTCTGCAACTGGTACGTGTTGCGGTCGGTCACGTCTCGAATAATAAATGGTCCATCCCACACTGGGTGAATCTTCGAAGGTCGCTGTCCAACGACGCGTCGCACTAGATCGCCGACAGCGAACCCGCGTTCCCAATAGGAGTCGTCACGTCGAGCGGCTTCGCTGTCGAGCCGCTGAAGCGCCCTTGCGTTGGCCTCCTGTCGGAACCGCTCCAGATTCTGTACGTGTTCCATACGGTGCTGCTGCACCGTGCGTATCTCTTCTTCGGTGGGTGGCTTCGTGATTTCGTCATAGATTGAATCCGAGAACAGTCGCGGTTCGCGTCCAAACGTCAGGAAGAACGGTGAACGACCGTGTGAACGCGACACATGTGCGCGGTGCGCGAAGACGGCTTCTTGAAGATACTGGTCCCATTGGTCTTGCGCAGTAGGTGCAAGCTTACGCGTCAAGATCTGCGTCAGAATGTCGTTGAACTTTTCAAGTCGGCCATTTGTCTGCGGGTGGTACGGTGAAGTTGTAATGTGTCGTATTCCGAGACGACGCAGGAAGACTTGAACTGCGTCTGACGTAAACTCGGCACCGTTGTCCGTGAGTACAGTTGTTGGTTTCCCATGTGTAGTCAGGATGGAGTGTAAGAGTCGTAGTACCGTTTCCGCGGAGCGTCGTGGAAAGGCACCTGCAAGAGCCCAGTCGGTTCCGTGATCCATAGCAGTCAAAATATAACGGTTTCCAGCCTTTGAGCGCGGCAAGGGTCCGATGAAGTCGAGAGCCCAACGATCAAAGGCCTCAGGTCGCGGTAGCGGGTGTAAAGGCTGCGTAGGGATCTGTTCTCGGCGTGCAAACTGACACTTGTCGCAACGAGAAAGAACGTCGTTGACAGTTTCAACCATTTTCGGAAACCAGGCGCGGTATGTCAGTGCCTTATAGACACAGGGTGCTGCAAAGTGTCCAAGGTCTTCGTGTACGTTCTGTATGAGTACTTCTGCCGCGGCGGGCGTTGTCGGTACGAGAACAGTCCGATCATCCATTACGCGATGCAGTAGGCCTTGAACCAAGATAAACGACGAGTTAGGTATATCTTGACCTCGCCTAAGTCGCGATTGCCATGAAGTCAGAGTACCGTAGACATTAGCACGAGGGATGGCGGCGGCGGGATCCCGCTCGGTATCCGAAGTCGACTCTTTTTCCGCAGGTTCAGCAGACGGTGGGCGAGGGCGCGGACGAGGCGATGTAGAACGCGAGCCAGGACGACTAGGAGAGGTTGAACGAGGTGGTAGAGGCTCATCGTCGTCTGGTTCAGGCTCGGTTGTCGGTGTCGGCTGGGCCGCGGCGTGCACGGTGTCTTCGGCTTCAGCACGCTCTTCTGCTGCCTTCTGAGCGGCTAGCGCGGCCTGGCGTCGGGTAACGAGAGGATACGCGAATAAGGGTGCGATAGTATTGTCGTCAGAAACAGCAGCATGTCCAGGACGGCGCGATAACGCGTCAGCGGCAAGTTGGTGGCGACCGGGCCGATACATGATCACAGCGTTGAAATGCGCGATATCGTCTGCGAAGCGTGCAAGGCGTCGTCCGAGGTCCTTCTGTGAGTGGAAGTACTTCAGTGACTCATGGTCGCTTCGGACGAGAATAGGTGAGCCCTCGATGTAGCCGCGCCATTTCTGAAGCGCGTAGACGACCGCAAGCATTTCCCGCTCTTGAGCAGAATAGCGCTGCTCGGTGGGCGTCATCCTACGCGATTCATACGCGATTGGCCGGAGCAACTTGTCTGAAAACTTGAAAGTTCGCAGATCTATGTCCGCGGCCACTTTCCCCTCCAACGACTCACGAGGAAGCTGTTGCAAGACAGCGCCGAGGCAGTCTCCTGACGCATCTGTGTCGATTATGAAGACAGCCCCGTCGAGAGCATGGGTTAAAAGCGGCGCAGACGTCAGTCGCGTTTTGAGCGCGTCGAAGGATTGCTGGCAAGCATCGGACCAAACAATTGACGATCCTTTTCTCGGGGACCCTTGAAGTAAATTATACATCGGTCCGGCAATCCGAGCAAAGCCTTTGACAAAACGGCGATAGTACCCGGACCCCTAGAAAAGTGCGCGCGAGGTGCGCGCGGGGTGTGCGCAGTGCGCGCAAGGTGTGCGCAACACATAGAAGGTGTGCGCGAGGTGCGCGCAGGGTGTGCGCAAGGTATGCGCAGGGTGTGCGCAAGGTGTGCGCAAGATTCAGGAGGTGTGCGCAAGGTGTGCTTGGGGTGCGCGCAGGCATGCAGAGAGGTGTGTGCAAGGCAGGACAGACATGCAACAAGAATGCAAAGACAATAAAATTTTTATTCCAAGTGTGGCACACTGTGATACAAGGTAGAAAATTTACAATCACAGACAAAGTTTTACACTAATTTATGTACAAGGAACAGCATCTGCAACACAAAATCTATCAGAGGTACTCCTGATAGGTTCCTGCCAATGTAAATATAGCTTGCAAATGAAAGTTTGTCATCTGATGTTCTCTTACTGGGGAGACCTCAGAAAGATGTTCTCCTTGTAGAATTTGAAATTTGCGGAGTTTAAAATTTTCAGAAATTTTAAGGTTTACCTCCGGAAAGTAAGAACACACTTATTCCATTGGCTTCATACTGACAGACCAATTATCTCCCCCACAGATACTGATCTGAGCTCTAAATTATTTACTTAGGCTCCCATATGATTCGCTTGATTGTGACTACTCATACTCTCACATCACCCATGCTCAAGGTTCAAGCAAAGTTTGTCTACATATCCTGAGGCCTATGATATTGTCAAACACAACCGACCTTTTTTCGAAATCTAGTGCAACCTGGCCAGAAGTTGTGCGTACAGGTTCTAAGGGGTGTGCGCAAGGTGCACGCAAGATTCAGGAGGTGCGCGCAAGGTGCACATGGGGTGCGCGCATAACTGAGGAGGTGTGCGCAAGATTTCAAAGGTGCGCGCGGGGTGCGCGCAAGGTGCGCGTGGGTGTGCGCAAGGTGTGCGCAAGGTGCGCGCAGGTGTGCGTGGGGTGCGCAAGTTGGATGTGACATATCATAGAATTCTCTGACACTATGGACATGATAGGGGTCAATTATTGTGTAGTCAAGGTGTCTAAAGGATATACACCAACCCCAGATATCATATGATGCTCCATGCTTGAGAAAAGTAGACATTACCTCTCGCGCGCACCGCGCGCACCTTGCGCGCACTTTTCTAGGGACCCATAGTACCCAGCAAGATTTAAGAATCCGCGGACCTGGGTAATATTTTCGGGCGGCGGCCAGGACAAGATATACTCGATCTTTCCAGGGTTCACCCTTACTCCAGCGCCGTCGACAATATGGCCCAAGTATTCAATTGAAGTCTGCACGAAGTGACATTTCTTCTCTGAGACAACGAGATCATGTTCAGCAAGTTTGCTCATGACAAAGTCAACATGAGTCTCGTGCTCTTCTAGCGTCTGAGAGAAGATGATAATATCATCCAGGTACACAATAACAAATTTGTCGATGACATTTCGAAAAATGTCATTCATCATGTTCTGGAAAGTCGCCGGTGCATTGGTCAAGCCGAAAGGCATTACTCTGAACTGGTAATGACCCTGGCGACAAGTGAACGCAGTTTTCGGGCGATCTTCTTCGGCAATCTGGACCTGCCAATAACCAGACTTCAGGTCGAGTGTAGTGAAAAATTTCGCTCCGCGAAGGAGTAGGTAGCAGTCCTGGATGAGAGGTAACGGATACGAGGTCTTGACAGTGACGTCATTAAGACGTCTGAAGTCAATACAAATCCGATACTCTCCGTCCTTCTTGCGCACGGGCAGTACGGGTGAAGACCATGGCGAGTCCGACGGTTCAATTACACCGTCGGCGAGCCCTTCCTCAATAAATTTCCGAACTGCGTCATGCTCGGGCGGTGTAAGAGGTTTGCCGCGTGCACGCACAGGGTGTGCATCACCGGTCTCGATACGGTGGACCCAGCGTCGCAGCTTAGGCCACCGTACTTTGTCCCGGAATACAACAGGGAACTTCTTCTTGCAAGTGGCCTTGATGCTAGTAGCGAGAGCATCAAGACGAGATGTTGTCTTGCGAGTTGAAGTTTTTACTCCCTCATCGTACGCCGAAACAAGTGGATTCGACGTAACTACAGGTGTTGTACAATCAGTAGTGTCCTTCGCACTAGAGTCCTTCGAACTATCGAAGCTAGATACTGGTACATCGAGTACAAAGAGATCAAGATCATCGTCTATAAGATCAGGTAGTGAGTCAGAGTCAGAGTCGTCGGCCGGAATCAGGGGTGGTAGTACAGAGGAGTCAAACGACGCGAGGGAAACGCACATGTTCGGGTTAGAGAGTAGAGCATAGGTATTGTACAACAGACGGGGAAGAGAGATCAGTTCATCGTCAAAAATAAAATCGGACAAGGTCGCGGGAGCTCGGGTATCGTCTGCGTGTACCGCAGACAGCGCAGAGTCACGCACCCGACTCAAAAACCCTTGAGCTTGTTGTATGCGCGCTTGGAGATCGACTCGCGGACTGCCGCACGTCTGGCTTCGAGCACGTGGTCGATGTTGAGTGGCACGAGCGTGTGACGCTTCTTGTTAGCGAAGAACTCGACGTGCAATGTGTTGTAGCGGATCGTCGCCTCGTGGTCGACGAGCCAGGGCAGACCGAGTACGAGATCCCAGTCGCGGCGGACGTTCAAGACGAACGCAAAGCAGTAGATTGTCGTGCCGGCCAGCGTCGTGAAGAAGTGGGCGATGCTGTGCGTGTACAACTGTCCGGCACCAGTGACCAGGCGTGGCTTCGGGAGTGGCGACACGGTAGCTCCCATAGCCGTCGCATACGAGAGGGTCACGAAGTTCGAGGAAGCGCCGGTGTCGAAGAGAACACGGCCCCAGTGATCACGATTGGTGTTGACGGGATAGAGCGGCAGCTTCGTCGCGGCTGCAGCATTATGGAGCTCGAGAATGTGGAGCTCGGGTTGCTGGTCAGCGAAGATAGCCGTTAGACCGGCCAGGCACGCGCGCTGGAAGTCGTCATCGGTGGAGCCATGACGCACCAAACGGGAACGCTTGGCAGGGACGGTGAACGGCATATCGTCCTCGTCGTCTGACACGAGGTTGACGAAGGGACGCTTGACCGCGGGGGACGAGACTGGTGCTGAGATGTCCGGGTTATAAACTGGAGAACGAGGGTCATAGGGCGTGCTGGCACGCGACTCGGACGGACTCGTGGACTCGTACCGCGGATATGAGACATCGAGAACGTTCAGTTGGGGACCTGGCGTGGAGCTGTTCCTGTTCCTGGGTTGCATGTCGCCCGTGTCGTCGAGCCCGTACGCAAAATGACCATTCGAGAGCTCGTTAGCGTCAGCGACACGTCGGTTAGTAGTTGGCAGTCTTGACGGCTCGTCCGACGGCTGAACGGAAACGGCGCGGGTTGCCGTCACACTCGCGGCGGCGACGTACGGATCCATGGCGGGCGACGCGGCATACGACAGGTCAGGTGGATAATCGAAATAGTAAGGCCATCCCGCATGAATGCAAGCGTAGGGAAGGACGCGGTGGAAGGTGCGGTCCGCACCCTCATCGTAACGCGACGCAAACTCGGCGTTCATGATGATGGTGCCTCGATTATCCATCACATGGTGGACGCGATGGAGGCGCTGGAAAGACTCGCCAATGACTAGATCGCAGTTGTCCGTCGGACCATCGTCCACAACGTATGCCTCAATCACATAGAGCGCCGAGCTATAGAGCTGGATAACGAGTCGGCACTCGTTGCGGATGATGCGACCGTCAGGCGCGTAGCAGCGGTGGGCGATATCAGTCATTCTGGCGCGGTTGGCCCACTCGCCTCGAACCGCGGCGACGGCGGCACTGCGAGTAATATAGTTGTACTCGAGACTGTTATGGAGCACGGCGCGGCGCGGCGTAGTGCGCCCGATCTCGATGGAGTATATGAACGCGTTGCGAGGCTGGAACGGGTTCTCGAGAGGGATATCGGCGACTCGAGTGGCGCCTGATTCGAGAACGAGGCTGTTGAATGACACATCAGCGTTGTCGTCCTCAATCGCGTCGCGGACCAGGTCGTCGTCAGGCTCGTACTGCGCAATCTCGACCTCGTCGGGTTCGGCCTCGAGATTCTGCAAACGGGGACCACGGCCGCTAGGGTGCGGAGTCTCACGGCGACGCGGTGGCTGCGGCGCGGTGCGTTTCGGTGGCGAGCGACAATCCCGTGCGAAATGGCCCGAACGCCCGCAGTTGTAGCACACGCCGGGTTGCGCAGGGCTCGGAGAGCTGCGGACGAAGGGAGGACGGCGGCCGCGGAAACGCATTTCGTCGAGCACCATTGGGTCGTCGCCTGCGGTCGAAGTCGAGCTGTTAGCGTAGCTCGTCGACGAAGACTCAGACCTCTTGCCGCGGTCCTCGCGAGAGTGTTTGCCGCCGTGCACCGGCGTCGAGCTCGTCGCCTTGGCGGTGCGCACGGTACGGTCATAGTCGCGAGCGGCGTTGAAGAGCTCCTCGGTCGTAGCAGGCTTGACGCGCAGGATGTGCAGAACGTAGTCGGCGGGGAGACGAAGGTTGAAATAGTACTGCTTGTCGCCGAAAGTCATCTCGCTGCTGTCGAGCTGCATGGCGATGCGCTGGAACTGCGAGATATAATCGCCGATGTTGCCGCGGTAGCGCAGCGCGTGCAGACGGTTGCGCAGCTCGGCCGTGCGCGACGACGACGCGAACTGCTCGATGAGCGCAGCGCAGAGGTCGTCCCATGAAATCGGGTTGCCCTCGCCGTAGCCGTTCGTCTTCTTATATTCGAGCCACCATTCCTGCGGCACGCCTTCGAAGAGCAAAGTTGCGGTGACGCCCCACTCTTCCTTTGGAGCACGCGCGTAGATCAGATGGTCCTCAACGTTCGAGATCCACGCATGGACGTTGTCGTTATAGTTGCCCTTGAACTTGGGCGGCGGGACGCGGACGGCGCGCTGGCCTGTCGACTCGCGAGGTGCGTGGTAATAATCAGGAGCAGGGGCGGCCGGACCGGGCCGACGCATTTGCGCGGCCTCGGTGGCAGTGGCGAGCGCGCGCTGCGCGACCTGCTGATTGTCGTGCAGGGCGAGCTCGAGCGGCGTGACACGCTGGTGAAGGGCATCGAGACCGCCTTGAATATCCGTAAGAGCCCGGAGTATCTGACCGGGGTCCGGATTCGCGTTCTCCATTATCTCAAAGTGCTAGCAATTACGGGAGAACGCAAGTAAAGTGAAGCTTCGATTGGCCGTATACGGAAGCGCGCAATTGATTCTCGGGCACGCGTGTGAGTCCTGCTCCACGGTGTCAACAACACTGCTTGATGAAGGGTGTGCGACGACTAACCCTTCACTTAGCTAAGTGAAGATTTACTGTCCGCCTTTGCGGGAGCTAACACACAGGCTCGGTAAAGCGCGGAAGGGAATTCGTATTGCTCAGGGAGTCCTACAGGGTCT
>KV426065.1:15593-55583 GCA_001632375.1 Exidia glandulosa HHB12029 | reverse complement strand
CCGCCTCGTTGTCGGTGTTATCGGCTCGAGGCTCGTCGGTACTCACGCGAGCATGCGCGCTCGACACATGCGAGATGGGTTAGGGAAGGCTCGCGGCCGTCGCGGGGGTTGCGACGCCGCGCGAGCTCGGAAGCATCTCGGGAACTGTCGGGTATATAAGGCTCGTGTTTGTATCGCTTTGTACTCTAGTTTCGAGCTGGTCTAGCAACCGCCCTATAAGTCTCGCTCTCATCCTACATCTCGTCGAGCGTCGCGTCTGGCGAGTATATAGCCGCGTCCTGACAGAGATGACTTGCAAGAAATACAAAGTATCCCATTCTCTGTAGAAGGGCTCAATAGAGCTGCTTAGACTTATATATACCTGCCCCTGCTGGGGTATTTGCAGTTTTGCCTCCGGAACGGCGGCAGAGAACGGGGGCCAAGTGGCCGTGAAAAATGAACGTCAGACGGGGGGTTTCACAGTGAAAAACGACTTTGCGCTGTTTTGATGGCTATTTTTGAGCAGAAAACGAACCCAAAAACGGACGGAAAACGGCCAAAAAACGGCTCGGAAAACGCTATCGTGAAACCCCCTATTGATCGTCGGAAGGGGTGATGTACGCATTCCGAGCTATTCCGGTTGCCTCGGAAGCCGGTTGACGCTTCCTGATGGTAACGAGTATACGTGTCGCCTGTTCGTGGACCGCGTGGGAGTTCAGCGTGCGTTGCGTCGCGTGTCGGTCGCAATCCGAGGGCGGATGCGTATGTCAAGGTCATGAGGACTTTGCTCGTTCCCATCTTCCGGTGTAATTCGGCTGATGGCCCTGGTTGTGGCATGCCGACAATGCGCTCTGTACGTCGTTTGCCTCGTCCCGACACGTTCCGGACGATGTTCGGTCGTAACGCGTTATAGCCGCGGACCCGAGTTACTGGCGCCACGCGTCTCGTGTACTTCACACGCGAATGTCCCATTTGTCTGCACGACTCTATTCTTGTCTCAGAAAGACCCGCTCGACTTCTTCTTGAGCGACCCTCCGTCGTGACCGGCGTGGTCAACAACTGCCGCAAGTTCTGGAGCAAATGCTACTGCGCTCGTCAGGCAGCGTTGGGGTTCAAGCACTGCTGGCCTATCCCATAGGACTCGTGAGACCCTCAGGTAGCGTTTCTATTCCTTCTACATTCTGCGTTCGCTCTCGTGCGTGGATAGAGTGTTGCGCGCTTGTCTCGTAAGCGCTCACTGGTCGCGCCACGCGCTTGGTTCGTGATTGAAGCCTGTGGCTGTGCTCGTACTGTCAAACTGCGATAGTCTCCCCTAGCAGCTGTCGGTGTCTCTTCGGAACAGAGAGAGAGATGGCCGGCCGAGAAGCCAGAGAAGAGCATGTGCAGGATCTGCATTGATACGAGGGGTGATGGTTGATAGAGGGATGGTCGTTTCAGACTGGTATGGCGCGTTTGAGTGCTGGAGACCACCGCGAGTGCGTGAGGGCCGGATCGAGTGAATATCCTTCGAGAGGTCGTACGACTCGTCCGTCGCGAGAGTGCTGGTCGTATGCGTTGTGCTCTAGTCTCAACGAATAGGCCCGGAGGCGAGTACTGGTGCGTGTGTTGCTCATTGTTCGATGAGGAGGTGCGAAAGTCGATGGTGGAAAAGTGTTCCGTTCGTCTCGAGGCCGTACAGTTGTGTCCTCTGCATGGGGGCGATGGTGCAGTATGGGTGCGCGAGTCGCCATAAGGATGAGGTGCGTCGTTGTGAGGTGTTTCGTCTTGTACGACGGGATCTGCCGAAGAATGTGATACCGCTTTGCTCGGTGGTTCCTGGCGCGTGTCGATCGTAGATCTGATGCCGCGTGAACCTGCGAGGAGTCTGCTCGTCGTCCTTGTCGGCGAGGAACATATTGAGAGTTCTTGTTGAAGTCGAAATCGCGCAAATTTCTTGACGAGCGGATTTGGGGCTGATCAGCGCGTGCGATGCCGACGCGCCTGGGGTAAAAGGAGATGAATCATGAGAGTGCTCGCCTGCGGCCGCGGTGCTACGCTGGTGCTACGACAGTCCGATAGAATGACGCGTCGCGCCCAACTGTCGGCCCAGGGCCGCAAATCGCGTGTGCGCGTGAACCCTCGCGACATCCACCCCGAAGTGAGACTTGAATCCGCGTGGTTCGGTTGCGTGCAGAGTTGGGATGTTGAGAAGAGAGACTTGCAATGGACGACGGATATATATATATATATATAGAAACTGCGCTCTGTGTCGCTCTTGAGGATATCTCGTGTATGTGCACACATTCCTCGACATATGCGTGGGTTGATTAATATTCGGTTTTCTTACCTTCGAAGAGCGCGCTTTCCTCAGCCTTAAGTATCATTGGCCCGTGAGGCAGCGAGAGATCCACCCAGGGCCGGTGCACGAGGTCGGCGCCAGTTCGGAGCTGAAACCGGCGTTCACAACTTGCACCCCGCCGCCGTACCGCCGCGGCGTTTCGCGTAGTACACGGGCCGCGCGCAGGCAGCTAGGCGACGTCTTCGCGAGCTCGCACAGATTTGTGCACTCGCGGGGACGTCTGCCGTTACTCGCGCGCAAGGCCTGTTTTCCGTCGCCGTGCACCGCGGCAGCGCTGTCGCAACTTGGGCTGCTTATGTCTCGCCCCGTGTACCCCGCACAGATTTGTGCAGTACACCACCCGCGCGCAGGCAGCCAAATGACGTGCTCGTGAGCGCGCACAGATCTGTGCACTCGCCGGGACAAGTCTTTGCGCGCGCGTGCGTCGATGTGCGACGCGGCCGCTGCTTGTCTGGCCCGCGCCGCGCGCGAGACTGTGCCCATTGATGCGGTCACATTCTCGAGTGTATGGCTCTATCTCTTCATGGACACCGTTCGCTTATTTCATTGCCCGTTCAGCATGGCGTGGATTCTGGACCGGCATTATTCGTGACTCGGACCATCTCGACCTTCAGCGGTGAGTATAGCCCTATTCTCTTCCCTTCTGCGCTCCAAAATCCCACTGCTGACTGTCAAAAAAGTTCTATACGTAGACGCCCAGTTTGACGTGCCCACCTACTCTCTTTGGTGCTGCTCGAATCGGCCAACTCCAGGTCATCGACTGATCATCGTGTCCCGCACTGGAATCTCGCCGTCGTCTTCCAACATCCCGAAGGGCTATTAAGAATTCAATCGGGGATACGCACACGAAGTTTGAAATATGTATCTGGTTGCGTTCGCGCTATGCGAAGTTGCACAACCTGCCCGAGTCAGTGAGTACCTCGCCGCCGCCCGTATATAGTGCATCTGTACCTCGTATACTGAATCAGATGTCATACAGGGATGACGGGGTGAAGTCCCAAGTGCTCACCTTGTCTTCTTCGCGCTGCGCGTCGTCGCGCTCTCCCGGTTGCAATGGTGCGTACAAGTATATTCTCCGCTCCCCCGGTCTTGCGCCTCTCGGTGCTGACACTTGCATGTGTCAGGATTCGAAGTTTGACACACTTACCTTACAGCCGATTTCGCTGCGTAAGGCGGGTCCGGGGTCGGCCGCGTGTTTCCATGCGCGCTGTACCAACGCGGAATCTCGCCACACCAGGCCCGGGACACGCGGCAAAGTAGCTAGAAGTCCTATCATTGTGTATATTAGCACTTCTAGCATGATAAATTCCATATAAGGTGCCCCGACTGGAGTGAGAGCCGCCTACGAAAGTCGAAGCATCCGGGTTTCGGAAGCCCTCTGTAAATTCAGGGAGAGTTTCCCTTCGGCCGAGGCTTGTTACCAGCAATCTAGGTATATATATTGATAGTTCGCAGCTGAGAGACGGGTAGTATTGGGTGGGATCCGCCGGGAGGCTGAGCCGCAAGTTGGGGTGATTTCACCCGATCTACTCATCCTCTCGATCGAGCTGTAGGGCATATATAATAAGAATGGAGACTCAGAAGTCTATATATCAGTAATAATAGACGGTCTAGTACCTCAGAACTGGCTCAGGTCCGTGTAATCAATCAGAGGAGTTCTCGGGAGTTGGGCACAGGGGGTCTCCCGAGGCACCGCACCAAGAGTCATACATGCCCCGTGCTGAGCGCACAGCATCTTTCATAGTATTGTATTAGGTTTGTAATTGGTTCTGATGTCTGAGACATATCTACTATGTATTCAAAAAGTGTTAGGAGATCGGGTGAATTCACCCCAACTTGCGGCTCATCCTCCCCACGGATACCATCTACTACCCCCTCTCTCTCACTTTGGAACCACTAATATACCTACGTAGACTGTTGGTAAGAAGCTTCAGCCGAAGGGAAACTCTCCCTGTATTGCTAGAGTGTATCCGGAAACCCGGATGCTTCCAAGCTGAGCGGCGGCTCTCACCCCAGTAGGGGTATCTTAAATTTTATTAATCGCGCTAGAAGTGCTAATATAAGCTATAAGAGGACTTCAAGTACTTGAGACCAGCCAAATGCGTGCTCAAATGTTGCCTGGAGATTGGCTGAACTCACCCCAACTTAGCATGCATCCTGCCACGGAACGGATGACAAATTCGTGCATTTATTTATGTAGAAGTAACCATATAGCCGTATAGATATATAATACCAAAGGCCAGCTAAAGGGAAGGTGTCTGTGAGTTTACAGAGCGCTTCCAAAACCCCGATGCTTCAACTTTGGGCGGCGGCTCTCACCTCAGTCGGGGTGGCTTATTCCTAATTTCTCGTGCCAGAAGTGCTATTATACACTGTAAAAGGACTTCTAGATACTTTTCCGGGTGTCTCAGGTCCGGTGTGGCAAGATTCCGCGTTGGTACAGCGCATATGGAAACACGCGGCCGACCCCGGACCCGCCTTACGCAGCGAAATCGGCTGTAATTCCTTAGCACTACGTTCCTGCGCCCAGAAGTACGTACACATCATGCCCACTGTCTCCGCGTCACATAAACAGTTGCGATATATCCAGTTGTCTCCTGTACATATACCATTGTGCGCGAGATGCGTGTCTCCTGAAGCTCGCTGTACCTTAGCGGAGCGTTGTCTGTGCTGCGCAGTTGTGTGCGCATCGACCTCGCGAAGTACATATTCCCTATCAAGAAATGGTCTGACAAATCTCCTTGCAATTTACCTCTTGCGCATAGTCGGTACTACTGGAATATACTCACGGGTGTTGGGTCTAATCACCCTCCGATGGACTTGTCCTCTTACAAAGGTCAGTCTGTAAGAGACGCACTTGCTCATATCCCGAGGCTGCGTCCTGCCTGCGTCACTCACCTGTAGCCTGTAGTGTGTGAAAGTCAAGAAGAATAATCTCTGTCTATCCTAAGCTCCGATCATATGTTCTACTTGAGGTATCATATTTTTGGGACATTGCGGTCAACCACATTTATGGGACATGGGTCACTGGAAATGTGGGACAGGTAGACAGGGAAAGGACTCGTCCGGGTATCCGACTGACGCCGAATCCGAAACAAAAACAGTGATCGTCGACCCATTTGACGAGCGGTCCCATTCCTCGATAGCGCATGAGATCAGCGCCTACGTCTGCCACAGGTCCATGCAAGCCCGGTCCCGGTCCGGCGCCGAACATGTCGCAAGTGTCGATAGCGTAGGAGTCGAAAGTATTAGATAGACATACCACCACTCCTGGCCATTGCGAAGGGTGAAGAGGAATAGACCGAAAAGCTTCAGAGATATCACGACAAGCGCCCTGGGAACCGGGAGGAAGAGAAGAGATGAGGAGAGAAGTAGCCGAGAAAGTACCCCAGGTAAACGGAAAGAGAGACGAGTCGATAGTCGAATTAATGGAACAGAAACCATCCTTGTTCGGCAGCCGAGGATACGATAGATTCTGGATGAGTCGGAGAGATTTCGGTTTGTGAGGCTTGGGAGTGAGAGATAATGGCGAGGATTGGAACGGTCCCAAGAGAAATTCGACCTCGACGCGCGTATTGACGCGCAGGTTCCTAGTGATAGGTGCGGTGGTCGGGTTGGGACCGGAGAAGGTTTGAGTAGTCCGTAGTGCGCTGTACCGTCGAGCGAGAGCGTAGATACGAATAGAAACGATAGTTGAGACTTGGAAGAGTGCGAGAGACTGGTTGGCCACTGAGTCTGACGCCTTCGGCCTAGTGGCTATCGGGCTTCACGGTCAAGAGAGGAGAAAAGGGGGTAATCCAAAACTGGTATTCGACGAGTCCATACGACACAATATCTACGACAGCAGAGCCTTGGGAACACGACAAGGAACATGACGAGACCGGAACAGACGAATAACGAGAGATATGAGACCTTGTCCAAACTGGGTATCTAAATCGAGATCCGAGACTTGTCCATGCGCTCACCTAACCACGGGAGTGTCCAGCGAAGTCGTACGGGCTGTGAGAAGCTGCGGAGACGGCGATACTGGGCACATGGCACGTGCAGACGGTGCCTGGGGCCGATACTCCCGTCTCACCCGCGGCGTGCGCTGACGGCCTCATGCGCTAGTAAGACGCGTGGCGCGGCCGCCGTTCGAACGATATGCGATAGGGGTAGTCGTGGGTGAGAGGGCGAGAGGCTAGGGCGAGCGGCTGGCGCGGGAGGGTGGAAACGGTGCTGATAGGGGGCGAGTTGGTCCCGTTGCGATCACGCGCTCACGGCCATCCCGACTCCGGAATGACGAGCTGGGGATGACGCGAGCGCAACCCGGTTTATCGCAAGACGTGCGGAGTGGTGGTCGTGGAGATATGCTCGGTACGACGAGGAGCGTATCCGGGATTAGCCGCGTGCGAAGCTCGATCGGGCAAGTACACCGTTCGCACCGTGCCCACGATTACGGCGCGTCAATATAGGGGCCCAGAAACCGACCAGCAATAAATTCCTTCGCAATAATGGCCTTGTATTCGTCGGGATAGAGGTCGATGGTTGAGTAATTAGGTGGATTAAACGTAGCTTTGAGAGGAGGGATGCCCATAGAAAAACCAGAACGAAGACCGCAGGGAATAAGGGGGTAGCGTGATATGAGGCCGGACTCAATGAGCAGGCGCTCCCAGGCGTCAGCGTGCAGAGGCGTGCACGGACTACGCCTTCTGGCCGACAGAGCAGCGCTGAGCTCCGTGAGAGGTCGAGCCGCAACCGGTACACTCGTGTAGAGGATGCGCGTCTGAGGCGCTGTATTTGCAGCCCTTGGGTAGGTTGAAGTGGAGGCAGATTCGTGCCTTGGACCCGCGGAGGAGGATGCTGTCGCTGTTGCTCCGCGAGCGGGTGGCGCGTGTCGGCTGCGTCGTCCCGTGGAAGTACTGGGCGGTGCAGCGGAGGACGTCGTGCTGGTGCTGCCCAAGACAAATGACGCACGCACTCCGGATGGAAGAGGACGCGCCGTCGCGAAAAGACTGCCCGTTGTTCTCTCGGTGATTGGTCCCGCGCGCGCGCGCACGATCCGCATGATCGGCGTCACCGCCACCGCCCTGGCCATCGTCATAGTGTGCGCGGCCGCGATCAAGAGAGCGAGCCCGGCGCTGCCGTTGCTCGCGGGGCGGCGACAATGAGCGTCCCGCCTAGGCACGAGCGCGAGTGAAAGGAGGGGGAACGGAGCGGAAAGCACCGCAGCAAGCAATAACGCAAGTTTTCGCGTGCGACGTGTGGCAGCAAGCGCGCACAATGAACACGAGTTGTCGTGTGCGAGCAAACGCGAGTAGTGTTTTAAAGTCCCGTCCCGGCCTGAAAGACGCGGCTAAGTCCCGTCTTTGGACGTCTTGGGCTCACCCAACTTGAAGACGAGGCCGTAAGCCGACGGCTTCGGCTTTTGCGTCCCGGCTTCGGCCTGGGACGCGGCTTCCGTATATGAGATGTTGAATTGCGTGTGAACACAGTCCAAGCCCACAACTGTGAGTACTGACAATCATGGTCACGTACCGTATCTCATCTTGGACTCAATTGTATTCTCGATGAGACTGGGAAACCTCGGAGCCATTTTCTCTCGTCCATCCGCACGCTCCTCAATGCCGCTCACCCGTCTACAGCCTCTTCGTCTGCAGGTAAGTCGTAATGCGATGGCTGTAGTAACTGTAGTTGAAGATATCAAAAAGATATGTTCTGAAGCCGGCTGTAGAGTACCTTGTATGACGTCTGGTACTACCGCAAGATGAGTGAGACTTAATGTAATAGCGTCAGTACGTATCACAGCGTTCGTATACTACTCATACTACTATTAATAGGGCCAGGTCACCTCGCGATTAGTGCTGAGATGAAGATCGGGATGCAAAACTTCACATGGATATCAGAATTTGGTTCCAGTACTCTCAACGGAACCTGTTTTTACATTGCCACTCTCGATATTCTATACACTTGGAAAGCCGCGTCCTGGGCTTCCGTCCTGGGCTTGTCAGACCTCAAGCCGGAGCCGCAGGCCGTCGAAAGACGTTTCGAAAGTCCCGTCCCGGCTCCGTCTTTTCGGTCCCGTCCCGTCCCGTCTTCCGTCTTTGGGACGGGACTTTGAAACACTAAACGCGAGTTGTCACATGCAAAGTGGCGCAAGTTGACGCATGCAAAACAAAACGCGAGTTGTCGCGTGCAAATGAAGCAGAGGGTAAAGGAAAATTAAACGAGTGAGCGTGAATTCTAACGCGAGAGCTGAATAGAAATCATACCTGTCAATGGCCTTCCAAGTTCGCTCAGTCATCAACTCGACTTGGATGTTGTTGAGTCGGTCGCGGCGAATAACGGAGATATCCCAAACTTCATCTTCACCATTCTCCTCGCGGCGTACCAGGCGGCGCGGGTTGTGGCAACATAGCGAACGAGAGTCTCCTTCCCGTGTGGGCGCACGCGTAGCTCGTGATTCTCGATCGTTAGGAAGAAGCGCATAAAGGCGTCCAAATGGTCCTGCTCCCAGCCGACCTCTTCCATGCACGCGAGCAAGGCAATCTTAGCCTCGCAAACTTCGTTGAAGGTCAATTTGTCGTCCGGGATGACGTTCTTAGCGGCGCCTCGTGCGACAGAACTGAAGGTAAGGCCTCGGTCGTCCCTCTGGGCGAGATTGAACGCCCGGTCGGTATCTCGGGCCGAGGCATTAGCCTTCGCCATCGTCTCAGGAAGAAAATACCAGATTTCTACGAACTGGTAGTTCTTGACCTTCTCACGAGCGTACGCCGAAGGACGAGATACCACGACCTCCGGTGGAGCGCGCCCGACTTGCAGTTTCGGTGGTTTCGGCTTCTTCTTCTCCGCGGCCAATCACTCGGCCTCCGCAGCCTTAGCCTGGTCTAGGGTACTGGGAAATACTCGGAGTTTTAAACTCCGGGTTTAAACCCGGGGTTAAAACCCGGGTAAAAACTGTCACCCCGAAATCGCCTGGTTGAAAACTGTTTCAACCACAACTCATGTCCTGAGCACTGGACATGGTAGGGCACCATATCGGCAGTACTTCATCTCTGTTGCACATCACAAATGCAACTGCAGCGGCTTGGCTGTAACTGGAGGAGGCCTTTCTCTATTAACTCCGTGCATGCATCGCTCGGAATGTACTTCTGAGACTTCAGTTGAGAGTCACCCCCACTGTACTAAAAATTACAGGAATGGCTAGTCCATTGTCTACACAGGAGTATGCGAAGGGGACACCTCAACAGCGGTAGTATGTATTGTATGAAGAAGTCCAATCAGCTCAAAGTAAGGGTCCAAGTGCATAGAGTCAGTTTTTTGCGAGAATTAGTGGCTGTAGAGCTCCCAGAGACCAGAGATACAGTCTTGAACCTACATGCAATGGTGACTTCAGCTACTGAAGTGTTCTGGGAGCAAATACGGGCTATATAGGCTCGCGGGTTTAAACCTCGGGTTTAAACCCCGGATTTCAAACTCCGCAGGTATAAACCCGGGTGAAAACTCCCGGGGAGTTTTTCCCAGGACCCTAGCCTGGTCCTCTCTAGCGGCCTCTTCCAGCCTAAGCCGGTCGTCCTCAGCCTCCCGAGCAGCCGCCTCGTCGCGGTCCTGTTGAGCCTTCCAGTCGACCACAGCGGCGTCGTGACGGGTTTGCCAAGCGGTGCGGAGTGAGTCGAGAAGTTCCTGGCGAGTGCCACTATAGGAGGTTGCATTGTTGCAAGCATGTCGATAGTGTCATCGTCGAACTCGGGGAAGGTGTCCTTCGTTGGGTCGCGTGTGATGCGCGGGGGAAGACCAGTCCCGTCCATGTTTGCCAAAAGCGAACAATAGGGCGTTTCACGGTAGGTTTTAAAACGAGTTTTCGCGCGGTTTTCGACGCGGTTTTGCGCGCGGTTTTCAGTCCGAATTCCCATCAAAACTATCTTGTCAGAAGTGTTTCTACTGTGAAACCCCCTCGCTCAAAAGCTGTTTTTCGGCACTGGTTTTCACCGTTCTCGATGCTTCCGAGGCCTGACGGGACACGGCCGATGTCAGAGATGCCGAGGGGACATGCCTCGGCATGTCCCAGCAACTCGCGTCGAAAAACCTGCACGGAAAACCGTTCTGTGTGCCAAAACGGCATCGGACATGTTTTGGCAAAACCTCTTTTTCGGCTCAATCCGGTGTTTTTTTGCGTGTTCCGGGGTCCTGTTTTCGTCGTGTTTTCGCTGAAAACCGCGCGCAAAACCGCGTCGAAAACCGCGCGAAAACTCGTTTTAAAACCTACCGTGAAACGCCCTAATAGCAGTGAGGTGTGTTCTGTTGACGTGCGAGACTGCCTGACAGCAGACGGTGGCGGTTGCGAAGAGAAGACGGAACACACTATATTAGTTCCTCTCGACACAGACTATACTCTGCTCTTCCACTCGTGCCTCGCTTCACAACAGACTCCGGTCTCTGTCGCGCTGGCAAGACCCGCGGGGTCGGATCCGGAACGGACTGGCCGCTCCTCATAGCCGAACGTCATCCTGCGCACGCCGCGCGCTACTTACAATGGCGGGCCATCCACACTTGGCGGTATCTCTCGACGCAGACCGCGCATTGTTGCGTATCCAACGCGGGCTTGATTCGTTCGACGTCCATTTCGACAATATAACGCCTGCGCGCGACGACGATGCCATGTCTCTGGATCCACATTTCGACTCTCTAATGGGCTCGGCGTACAGCACGACCTGCGACGGCATGGCGGACGCGCTGAAACTCGTGCGCGAGCTGCCCGTCGAGATCCTGGGCGAGATCTTCCTCCTCAGCCACGGCGAGGCGCTGGCCGCGGGCGACACGGTGCAGCCTGTCCGCCTCGCGCATGTCTGCCGTTTCTTCCGCCAGGTCGCGTTTGGCACCCCGTGTCTCTGGCGTTTCCTCTTCATCGACGACGAGCGCGTGCGCGATCCGGACCACCAGACCCACCTCGTCGAGCTCTGGGCGCGCAACTCGGCCGCGTGCCCGCTCGACTTGCATCTTACACTGCACGATCCGGCGTCCTTCGTGCAGCCCGGGGCTGCCTTGCGCTTGCTTGCACTCGAGCTTCCACGCGTGCGGCACATGGCGCTCTCGCTCACCGACTCCGAGGCGTCCGTTGCCATCTGGCGATCACTCGCCTCCACGCCCGCGCTCGCGTCTCTGCAGTTTACTATCGACCCGCTTCCGAGCGGCAGCCTCAAGTATCTGAACGAGTGCAGCACCGTCGCCGGGATCGTCACAAGTCCGGGCCAGCGGTTCGCCGCGCTGCCCATGGCCATCATCCCGAAGGCGTCGGTATTCCCGCACCAGCTGGCCGGGCTTGTGCATCTCAAGCTCGACGACTCGCAATGGGACAGCCCGTGCTCGGCCACGCGAATACTAGACTTTCTCGAGCTGTGCCCCGCGCTCGAGGTGTTCGAGTGGCACGGCGTACCTGTCGACATCGGGCGCAGCGGGCGGTCGATCGTGTCGTTACCGAGCTTGCGCCGCTTGGACCTCAAGGAGACGTGCGCGGCGAGGGATCTGCTGTCGCATATACATGTGCCCGCGCTGGAGGAGCTGCGCATGTTCCAACTGAACGTATCGTTCATCGGGTTCGACGATGCGTATCACGAGATGGGCGACAGCGACGACGAGGCCGGGGACTACAGTCGAGTAAGTCTGTCATAGTAATTCAGGACGTTTCCTCACGAACCCTTCAGTCACCCTACAGCGACCGTCTAACAGGAATGGGAATGCGCTCGCTCCTGCGACGGTGTTCACCACCTCTACGGTTCCTCGACTTTGACTTTGTGGACATGCGAACGAAAGACTTTCTCTGGTGCTTCCACAACCTGCCCTACCTGGAGGTGTTCCGCGTCGTCGCGTCAGACATGAGCGACACTGTCATTCGCGCTCTGTCTAAGCCGGACGCTCGTGGGGTATGGCCCCTCCCGCGGCTGCGGCACCTCACGCTCGCCGAGTGCAACCAGATCACACAGAAGGCCGTGCTGTCTGTCATCCGGGCGCGCTGCGCCGCGGGCTTCCTGCCTGCGACGTACGACATCCAGCGCTGTCAGCGCATCCAGGCGACCGTTCTCTCGCGTTTCGTGCGCCCGCCGGGTTTGACGGTGGAGATCCAGGATGCCCCGAAGGATGGATGAAGGAGACCCGGAGGACGTTGGTCTTCTGTAGTTCTATCTTAAGCTTATGTACACTTCCCCGCTGTTCTTGTACCATTGTGTTCAGTAGTTCAATCTGATTTCTGGGATGTGGGAGGGTCCAAGTTTTTCGGGCGGGGCCGTTGACAGCGGAGCTCGAACGTGTTTTGGCTCTGGACGCTCACCTCGATTTCCGGTCGTATTCTCTTCCCGTCGAGCGTTGTAACGCGTTGTGTGTGCTGTAGCGCGCTTTTTAAAGTCGACGCTGTGCTGTATAACCCGCTGCTCCATCTTGTAAGACGCGGATTCTTGTATTTTTCCCTACCGTCGTCGCTGTGCAATCCTGACTTTTTTTTTTCGCATGTGCTTTTTCTGAAGTGAACGAACGATATGGCTGAAGACTTTGACATCTACGGCGAGGTCGACTACGGTCTCGAGGTGCGCCCCCCGCCCAGCGCGCGAGGAGATTAACCAAGTCCCGATGTGTAGACTTCCGGCGGCAATGAGGGGCAGAGCGCGCTCGAGGTGCAGCAGACGAACCATTCGCCGAACGTGGGCGAGAAGCGGCCGCGCGAGGACGATGACGCGCACGACTCGGGCATGCGCAACAACAGCGCGCCGCCGCAACAGCAGATCCAGAGCCACGGCGGCAGCAACAACGGCACCCCGAATCCCAACGTCCACATGAGCATGAACCAGTCCAGCGCGCCCATCATGTCCAACGCGCTCGGTGGCAGCGGCCATATGGACGCGCTGTACATCGGCGACTTGCAATGGGTATGTCACATTTTGTCTCGCGAAGGTTTGGAGCCTCGAGCTGACGGTCGGCGACACAGTGGACGACGGACGAGGACGTGCGGCAGGCGGCTGCGCAGGTCGGTGTCAACATCGAGCTCAAGGACATCACGTTCTCTGAGCATAAAGTGAACGGCAAGAGCAAGGGGTGCGCTGTGCATTGTGCCGCGAGCAACGTTCTGATGCTGATTCCACTTAGCATTGCCTATATCGAGTGCGGCAGCGCAGAGAACGCAGCAGCAGTAAAGAACTGGTTCGACAACAAGTTCGTCTCACGGTGCTATATCGTCGTGCGCTGCTAACCACGCGGTTTGCAGCGAGTTCCAAAACCGCAAGGCGACCGCAACACCGACAAGCTCGTCGAATGGTAATCCCTTCCGCACTCTACCAAAAGGTACACCCTCCCTCAAGTACGCGCTGTGTTGGCTCACACGACTGCAGAACCTCCGCCACGCGAACAGCGCATAGGCACGTACATGAACGAGGCCGGCGGATTCCGCGGAGGCCGCGGCGGTGGTGTCGGTGGTGTAGGGGGCGTCGGTGGAGGCTTCCGCGGGGGACACATGGGTGGCGGCGGCGCTGCGCCTGGTGCGATGGGAGGAATGGGCATGGCAGGCGGGATGGGCATGGGCGGGATGCCTATGGCCGGCATGCCGATGGGCGGCATGGGAATGGGAATGGGCATGGTGAACCCCATGGCGGCCATGAACGGCGGCATGGGCTTCAACGGCGGCGGGCGCGGCGGATTCGTTCCTCGCGGCGGAGGTTTCGTGGGACGTGGTGGGCGCGGAATCCCCACCGGCCCTGCGCGCGGCGGGTTCAACGGCGCCCCAGGCGCGGGACACTTCAACCCCGCGTTCTTCGACGGGCAGCAGGGCCAACCGGCCGCTGCTGGGGGCGGCTACATCCCCGACGGCCCGCGCAAGAGGCACCGCATGGACGAGTGAACAATATTAATGTGCCCTCCGCCATCGTGTCGAGAATGCTTTCGATCTTTCCCCTCGTTGCTCGCTGCTTTCGCTCTTACCCCTCTCCGTCCGTTCGCCGTCGTGTTTTCGTGTAGTCGCTTCGAAGACTTGCTTGTAACATAGTGCTGCATAACGCACCAGAGCTCACTGACCCGATTGATATACTTGGGATGTGCCTTCTGAAGAGAATGCGCGTGAATGCAAAGAATCAGGAGTTCTGGGTCTAGATGTAGCACACTACTAAGCTGGAGGATGTCTCCTCTCCGACCGTGCAGCCAGTGAGAGATGACGAGGATTCCTAGCAGCGTGCCTGGCCCCTTTCTTCAAGGGTATAAAAGCAGGGTCGTTGAAACCACTTCTTGTTCAGCAACCTCCTCGCTCGACGAGGATATCGAGCGCCTGCATCGAACGATCTTCGGGCGGACACGATAGAAAAGATTACTCGTGAGAACGCAAATCTACTGCATCTTCAGATTGGACACCTTTGTGCGGGAGGTAAATGCGAAGCTCTATTGTCTCTCCAACCTTTTGTTCATCCATTTTCGACCACATGTGCCGGAAGCAACGAGGCAGCGGACTTTTTCGCACGCGCCGGACCTCACGTGGCTGGCCGAGCGTTGTCCGAAACCACCGGTTCGTTGTACTTTCGACCTCGCGACCGCCGCCCTGCCCACTACTCCGCATCTTGACCTCCTACCACCACTATCGTCTGCCCGCCCGCCATGAGCTCCCGCCGCAGCGCCCTGCGCGCAGCCACCACCACCAACACCAACACAAGCTCCCGTGCGAGCTCGGACGATTCTGTCTCTCTTGCGCCCCTTACCACCCGCGCGCGCAAAGCAGGCTCGAAAGAGCGAGATACTCAGGCGCCAGCGCCGAAGGCTAAGACGGCGAGCAAGCGGCCGTTGCGCACTATCGACGAGGATGTGATAGTCATCTCGTCGGACTCCGAGGACGAGCGTGCTGCAGCCACGCTGAAGGTCCGTCGCTCATCCCGACTCGTCCTGCGGTGTGCTCACGCTCTGGTGCAGCGCGAGAAGTCCCTCTTACAAGAAAACGAGCGTCTGAAGCGCCAGGTTGAGCAGCTGCTCGTGCGTGTCTCGCATCTCCCACTCCATCACGGCCGCATTGGGTTGACGGAGCGCTTTGCATTGCATTGCATCTCGCACAGGCACGGCCCCAGCAGCAGCAGCAGCAACCCGACAAAGGGAAGAAGCGGCCTCGTGACGAGGATGACGACGGCGAGAGCGCGCATTTGCGTACAAAGCTCGCGAAAGTCGCGCAGGACGCCGAGCAGCTCAAACGCAAGCTCAATGCCACCGAGAAGGTGCGCTTATCGTCACATTCCGCTCCAGACGCTCATGCATCGTGCCTCGTGCATTGCAGGAGGTGCAGCAGTTGAAGGGCAAGGTACGTTTCGCACGCTCGGCGTTTATGTCTCCCGCGCTCATCGATGTTGCCACTTTCGCTCTGTAGAACATCAGCGTCGATGGCCTTCGCGAGCATCTCGAGTGCGAGATCTGCATGGACACCCTCTGGCTTCCCTGGGCGTACGTTTCCTTACCCCTTATCGCTCCCACGCCACAAGAGCGCTCACCCTGTCTGACAGACTCTCTGAGTGCGGCCACACCTTCTGCCAGAGCTGCCTTATCAGCCTCTTCAACGATCGCAAGTTCACGTGCCCGCAGTGCCGTGTAGCCGTCCGGCGCCGTCCAGTCGAGGTGTATGCGCTCAAGAGCATGATCCGCGCCATTGCGGGGCCCGCACCGCCCGAGGTCGACATGCTCGCCGACAGCCAGCACGTCTGGGACGCGTTGTGGCCGCGCGGGGCCGCAGACCCGCCCGCACATGCACACGCGCACGCGCACGCCAATCCGCACGCCCGTGTTCACGCCAACCCTCGCGCCCACGCCCACGCACAGCCCGTTCCGGTTCTACACCCATTCTTCCCAGTACTACATCCTGACTTGCGTTAGGTAGCTTGTAACTTTTTTCGCGCGATTTGGTTATCATCTACGTAGTCTCTGTTCCGTTCCCGTTCCCCCGTTCCCCAAATGCTCCTTTGGAGCCCGCCCATAATCATTTGTTCTTCTCGCTACGCTGTGATGATTTCGCTTTGAGGTCGTGTTTTTGTGTACTTTGTACGGACACCAATTTCTAGATGATATCTGGGTATCCAGAGACGATCACGCATATACTATCGGGATACCTTTGCGCTCGTAACACTTGCTACTGGAGTCGGAGTATTCAACGCTAGGTGCTGTCCAAGTAGATGCTTGGTAGTGGTCGCGCTGATCACTACATGCTGCAAGCAATGACCACAGCACGCTTCTCCGCGGCCTCCGAGCAGAACTGAAATGGGCGGAACCCCACCAGTCCGAACGTCTTGGGGAAAAGGATGATTACAATGCTGCTAGATCCATTCGTATCGCTGTCTAGGTCGTGCTCGAACATCGTCTCCTCATCACTGCTGGTCCGCATCCGCTTTCAGCGAGCTCCGGCCAGCACGGAGTATCTCATCCGTCGACAGCAAGTTCATCGCAATGACCGAACTACGATAATACGTCAGAATGACAGCGCTGTGACGAGGAGGAACGAGCACGCACCAAGAATGTAACATCTGCTGCTTGACGCGGAAGTTGTCCCATACACCCTCGACCGTCGGGTCGCACGGCTCACCGCTCGCGAGGTCGAGTCCGACGGCGTTCTTGCCCTCACCGTCCGCGTACTCGTCTTGCAGCTTGAGTACGGTGTCTTGTACGTCCAGTCCGGCGTTCGCAGCGAGGGTCTTGGGGATGACGAGTACGGCGTCCGCAAACGCCTGCACGCCGAGCTTCGCACGGCCCTTCGCGCGGTCGCGTACCGCGCGCGAACCGAGGTGCGCGCTGAGAGCGACTTCGAACGCGCCGGCGCCGGGTATAAGCGCTTTGTCCTCGATGGCGTTCTTGACGCTGCGAAGGCCGTCGCGGAGCGCGTCGTGGATCTGCGTCGTCGTGTACGCGTTCGGGCCCTTGATGAGCAGCGTGACGCTCTGCGGCGACTTGACGTCCTCGACGAACGTGTACTTCTCCTCCCCGAGCGTGTGCTCGTACACGAGCCCTGCCCAGCCGAGCACCCCAGGGCTCAGATCGTCGACCGAGTTCTGCGCGACACCACCGACGCAAAGCTGCAGACGCTCCATGTTCCGGCGCTTCGCGCGGCGCAGCGCCATGATGCCCGCGTTCTTAAGCATGTCGAGCGAGAGCGGGTCGATTCCCTTCTGGTTGATCACCACGAATCCCTTCGGCTTCTCCTTCGAGTCCGCGGCCTGGTCGCACACAGCCTGCTTGAGCTCGATGATCTTCTTCACCTTAGCGTCCGTGAAGCGGCGCTCGGACTCGACGAGCTTCTCGCGCTGCTCCGCGGACGAGTAGAAGAAACCAGAGTTGATCTCCGTCTTTTCGTATTCGAGCGAGACGTTGAGCGTGAGGATGTACGCGTTCTCGACGCGCTTCGGCATGTCCGGGTGGCGCGCGCCGTGGTCCATGACGAGGCCGCGCACGAGCTGGGTCTCGCTCGCGACGCGGTGCTGCATCTTCATGATCTCGACCATGTGCAGGTCGATCTGCTCTTCCGGGTCCTTGGGTGCGATCGCAAGAACGGCGTCGACAATGTCCGCAGCGAGCTTTTGGGCGAGGGATTCATGAAGCTTCGTGGCGAGCGAGGTGTGGGCGACGGAGATGAGCGTTGCGCGATCCAATTTTTGCGCGACCTTGAACGTTTCGAGGAACTGGAGCACTGTCAGCAGTTGGAACGCGATTCGCGCGCAACGTACCTTCAAAGCCTCGTTTTTCGCAAGGTCGAAACCCTCAGCCACGACAGTCGGGTGCACGCCTTCCGAGATATAGCGATCCGCTTGCTTCAAGAGTTCACCGACCAGAAGCACGACCGAGGTTGTGCCATCGCCGACCTGGTCGTCTTGTGCGACCGCTGTGCGTGCGACCATAGCCGCGGTCGGATTCTGGCGGCGACGCGAAGTTAGCTCACGCCCGTGTTACAGCAGCGTACGCGCACTTGTATTTGCATTTCTGACAGCAGGACCTTTCCATCCTGCGTACAACGACGTTAAACCAAGTTCCAAATAGCTGCTATAGCCCATGCGCACCTTGGTCATCTTGATCTGGCCCGAGCCATCGACGAGCATTTTGAGCGTTCCACGGGGTCCTGCAGAACGCGTTTGAGCACCCAGACCGTATAGCTGCGATTTTGCACACCGAGATTGGAACGGACGACATTGGCGAGTCCCATGGCGCCGGTCGTGTTGGCCTGTCGTAAAGTCACTGGCCGCTCCCATATTCGCGAATTTGAGAACGGACCTGCAGAGCCTGACCGCGGCGCACGCTCTCCGCCTTTGGGTTGATGAGTTCTATGCCGGACATGACGCGCGGGTGGGGACGGTTCCAAGAGACGCGTGCGGACTTCAACACGCGCGTCCTCCTCTTCCGCGTATTTTTCGGTTCTCAAGCTGAAATTTTCTTTCGGCATGGGACGCAGTTTCTTACACTTGGCTATAGTGTTACAACCTATTGAATTGCTGTCTGCAAGATGAACAGGCCGTCTACTCTCGTGCATCTTGTTACAGGGGTCCTGTTCGATGCTCAACTGGACGCAATCGATCGCTATTTTGATCGTGCCCATCCTGCGGCGTTCGAGGTCAGACTGGCTGGGACCGTCCATATAAACCTCGCGCTCTGGAGAGCACAAATTTCTTTGGTTTACTCCCAGTCAGTCTCTCATGCTCACCTTCGCTCCCATCGCTTCCTTCCTCCTCCCGGCGCTGGGCGCCGTCGCTCAGCAAGGCCTTCTCATCAGCCCCGGCTCTGTCATGCTGGAGGATGAGCCCTGGACCTCCCTCGTCGTCGCTGCTGCTGCTGCTGGATCAGCGCAACCTGTCCCTACTGCACAGGGTCTGACCTTTGCGAACGTCGCCGCTACTGTGGCGGGAACGACTCAACCAACAGCTCCTTTGGTTGATTCTCCTGCTGCGTCCATCCCAACGGCGACACTTCCGGCTGCTCCTCCACTCATACAGACGGTCTCTCCCGCTGTCGCAGATCCTGTCGCTGGAGCATCGACAAGCATTCCAGACACCGTGCTGAGCACGATCTTTGGCGCCACTTCAACCATCGCCGTCATGCCCAACGTTGCGAGCGTCATTTCGACATCGACCGTGGCGTCGGTTCCTTCTACGTCGACGCTGGCGTCGGTTCAGACTGCAATCGCGACGTCGGCCGCACCATTACTCCCGACTACGAGCACAATTGCCGCGCCTACGACGACCAACGTCCTGCAGCCCACGCCATCGTCCAGCGCTCCGGTCTCAATACAATCTCAGTCTACCGTTACGACCACTTCGACGTCTCCTCCTCCTGCGCCGCCGAAAACGACGACCACGCACGTGACCACCTCCACTTCTAGCGTGTCTCAATCACACCAAATCTGGCCCGGTCGCACCAAGACGAGAACGACGACGTCGTCCGCCAGCCCGACCACAACCGCAGTGTCAGACGTCTCAATCGACGCTACCAACCAGAAGCACGTCCGCAACATCCTCATCGCAATCGGCGTCATCGCGGGAATACTTATCCTAGTATTCCTCTGCCGCAAGTTTCTGCTGCGTAAATGCTGCGGGGCGGGCAGTGATCGCAACACTCTCGCGGACGAGGAGGACTTCTGGATCGATCCGAACGCGAGGCATAACACGTACTGTACGTCTTCTCACTCTTCGCCTGCCAGTGCTAATCCCGCTCTTTAGGTGCCAACTCGCAAATGGGTCTCGACGCCGCCGTGGAAAAACATCGCGAGGTCCTTCAAGCGGCCACTCTTGCTGCTAGCTCGCCAGCTCTGGTGTACCAGCCGCCGGGGCGTGAGATGTACGCAGCTCCCAGTCCGAGTCCGATGGCGGCGCAGCCTCAACAATGGACGCCGCGTATGCCCTCCAAACTTCAGCAAGAGGATAACTTTACGACTATCCCGCGCGTACGGTTCGAGCAGCTCACCAGTGGCGGGACGCCGCGTCCCTCGATCGCTCAGGCTGGCGCAGTTCCGAGTCGTCTGACGCCACATCTCGCTGGTTCGCCCATCGTGGAGGAGAACTTGTGGACACCGCGAGTTCTCCAGGCTGGGCCGGCGCCGGCGCCGGCGCAAACTCCTGCCAGTGTTCAGTCTCCCCGACCGGATCAGCAGTATAGTGTAGGCGTCGGAGAGCTCTGGCCCGGTCCTCGTCCGTATTGAGCGTCAGTTTCCATTCTCGAGCATGTATACCACCTAGATCGTCCATCATCATATACCACATGAGCTTTCGAGTAGCAAAACCTCTTGTCCCCGTCCCTTGAATTAGTCACAGTACGGTACTTCAGTTGTACCTGAAACTTATCGCCGAGTCTCGCAATCGAGTGCGATGTTGTCCCGGTGTTCACTCTCCAGCGCTGACTCATGGCGTTCTCGTTCTGGCGCTATGTGCAGCCTTACAAAGTTGCTGACTGAGCGCACCTTTTGTGCAGGATACGGTGATATCGGAGATTTTGTGAGGACGCGTTTTCCTTTACATGTGATCGACTATCATCACATCGTCAAACCTGTCTGCCACGGAGACTAGCGTTTTCCCAATGGGGAGCATGTCCTTAGTCTTGGTACACGCTTTGCAATAGGTCCGCGACAGAAGATGTAAGACTGTGGATTGTAGCGCGGTATACCGTGCTTCCCATTGCTTGGAACACTATAAAGACACAGAGGTTTTGAGAGGGAGGATTCCAGAGCGAGTGGATTCTTAGTCCCATAACCACTTTCCATGTCGTCTCAGCGTCGTATCGTATATCTCGGGGTGAGTAAAGCCTGTTTTAAAAGCACGCTGCACACTCAATACGTCTCTTTGCTAGGCCTCCGGTCCCTTCGGTGAGACGATGACGGAGGAGTTGTTGAACGCGGGCTGGCACGTCGTCATCCTCGCCCGTGACCCCTCGAAGATCCCCGCTCGCAGCAATACCACGATCGTCCAGTACACACCGACGGATCACAGCTCCCTCGTCGCAGCCATGCGTGGTGCGGAGGTCGTTCTCTGCTCGACCGGTGGCACGAGTGCCGACCCCCTCGGCTTCCAGAAGCCACTCATCGACGCGGCGATTGAGGCTGGTGTCAAGCGCTACATTCCCACCGAGTACGCAGGCGACCTCCAGCACCCGAGGAGCGCAGCGAACGCAATCCACCAGGGCCGTCGTGCGGTGCTCGCGTACCTGAAGGAAAAGGCTGAGAAGGGCGAGATCCAATGGACCATGTTCCACACTGGCGGCTTCATCGAGATGGGTGAGTCTTCAGGTTGATAACGCCTCGTTTGCCCTCTGTACTAGTACTGCTCTGATGCAAATTAATACAGGTCTCAGAACTGGGTTCTTGAAGATCGATGTCAAGGGGCGCAAGGCGGTCATTCGAGACGGCGGCAACGACGGCGTCGTGCACGTGACGTACCGCACCACGGCGCGCGCCACAGTACGCGCCCTCTCCACGGAACACTTCGCGGCCACTGCGAACCGAGCCGTTCGCACCGGAGACGCGACGCTCACCCAGTCCCAGCTCCTACAGCTCGTGGAGAAGGCTGCAGGGACGAAGTTCGAGGTCGCCAACGAGACCGCTGCGGAGAGTCTCCAGCGCGGCTTGGGGAATTCGAAGCTCATGGCAGGAGAGGCTGACTTTGCGGCGGTTCGGGACATCATCCTCTCGGACTTCTACGTGAAGGACAACTATTGCCAATGGAGCCTGACCGACAATGAGTGGCTCGGAGTCGAGACGCAGAATCTCGAAGAGGTCATCAACAAGGTCGTGAAAGAAATCCTGGCTTGAGGTGTCCCGCATGTCACTAGTACTGTACAGAACTGGTGTTTGCGAAATGCACTCGCATCGATCTCATTACAATGAGTCATCATGATCTCCCACTGTGACTAGATAATGCACCTGCGTCTGTATCGCATGCTTGCCACGACTCGAACCACACACGTTTCACGATGCCGAAGTTGGAGCGTATGCACCCGAGTCTGTGTTCCAAGTCTACGAATTGATTCGAAGCGCCCAAACTTGTTTGGGCTGCATGACTCCATTCAAGTTTTGTATAAAGCTGCAGGGGCTTCAAAGCGTAGAAGTACGGAAACGGAGAGCCGTCGTAAGTCCGTTGTTCCGTTGCCGCGATCGAGGACCCTGCCGGTCTCCGCGGCACAGTTGCTCGGGCGCCGGGCTCCGCAAAACCCGTATAAGTACGACGCGCATTTGGCCCTTTGGCTAAAACTTACACACTCCCTGCCACTAGAAGATGCTCCACAAGCTTGTATACGACGTCGCTATTATTGGAGGTGGTCCGGCAGGACTCGCTGCTGCGCTCGCGGTCAGTCGTGCGCATCGCCGTGCGGTATTGTTCGACTCGGGCAAGTACCGCAATGAACGCGCCGAGCATGCGCATACCATCGTCGGCTTCGACGGTGCGTTTTCTCCTATCGTTCTCATGTTGTAAGCAGACTGAGTACTCACACGTGTCTGTACTAGGCAAACCTCCAGCTGAAATCCGTGCCACAGCGTGGAAGGAGATCTCTGCGTACGGATACGTGGAGAAAGTCGAGCGCTGCATCGAGACAGTCAAGAGTGTTTCGAGTAGCGGTAACACGCTCTTCGAGATCGACGGGGAGTGGAACGCGCGCAAGATCGTCCTCGCGTCGGGCGTTCAGGATGTCTTGCCCGATATCCCTGGCTTTGCGGATGCGTGGGGCTACAAGATCTACCACTGCGCGTTCTGTCACGGTACGTCACATTGCAAGTACTTTGATCGTATCCTGACATTGGCTTGTGCATAGGACATGAAGTCTCAGGGCTCCGCGGCGCCATATTCGGCGTAGGATCGCTCATGCCCGCCAAGATGTTCCTCAACGTTACAACGGACATCGCTGTACTCCTCAACGGCGAATCTCTCCCCACCGAAGGCCCCGTTAACGACTCCCTCGTCCGCTCCATCGCTGCTATGTCCACCGCCGCGGAGCCTCGCGTCATTTCGCATGCCGTCTCGCACGTCGAAATGGGACCTACGCACGACCGCGACGCGCCTCTAAAGGTGCATTTCGCAGGCTCGGAGCAGCCACCAATCGAGCTCGATTTCCTCGCTTACGCGCCGCGCGGACGAGCGAGAACGTTCGGACTCGACGTGGAGATGGCTCCGGAGAATGGAGATGTCAAGTTGACCTCGCCGTTTGGTACTACGAACGTTCCTGGCGTGTACGCGGCGGGGGATATGGCGGTCATGGCCAAGGCCGTGCCGACTGCACTCGCGACGGGTATGATGGCGGGCGCAGGCGCTGTGCACGATCTCACTACTGAGGATCTCAAGGACGCGTTGGAGGCTGTCATCGAAATGTGACTCAGTGATAACAAGGATCACGCTACGCACCTCTTCCAGCGAAGCGTTGATATGGCTTTCCAATTCCCATGGGTAGTTTAGCTGTCATTATTAGTCATCATGGGTATTCCGCGAAAGGCAATGATTCGTTCAATCAATCGATATTGCCATATCGAGCGCAATGCAATGCATATCAGGCACTCGTCCAGATTTTTTCCTCTCAGTCATACCAGTCCCAATATGACCTCATGCTGCAACGCGGGGCGCTCGCAAAATTTGTATTAGATCTCCCTGGGTGCAAATGTCCGCGCCTGTCAGACTACCGCGGTTGCCGGACCGATCGAGAAACCAGGGGCGTGGCGTCATGGTCCTAGCTATACTAAGGGGAGGGAGTACAGTAACTGGAGTACGTCGTACTTACTAAAGGATAATTACATGAAAAATTGCAGCGTGGTAAGCGAGCGTTAGATGCACGTGGTAAAGGCGCGTGCACCGCCGTGCGTTCTCGGCTTGTGGACTGTTTGCCACCGACGACATTTCGACATGCGTCTCGAGTCTGGAAGTGAGCCGCGGGAACAGTTGGCGAGGATGGAAAGTGGAACAGGGACTCGGAGTGAAAAATGCAACGCCAGCGTGTGGTGGTTCGAGTATGTCGTTGGCTCAGGATTGGCCCTGCAACGCGGTCCTGACTCGGGAGGTGACTAGCCAAGCTGATCATGAGGCGCATGACTCTGCGTGCGGGTAGCCGGGGAGTCAAGTGAGCGACGGCGCATATGGGTGTTGTTGTACAACGTAGCTGGGATCGGCAATTGTTTCAGCTCGGAGCCTGTTTCAGAGCCACCAGATAATTGATCACCACGATCGGCGGGACTGGGCGATGAATCTCAGGGATGTGAGGGCGTGAGACTGGGAGGGAGGGAGCTGGAGGAGACTGGACCCGTGCCTGGATCCACCCGTTAGAGTCTCCCGTGTAGGGAAATCGTCGGGGTATAGGGCCTCGCGGGTGCAAAGGAGGAGATGGGAATGAGGGACGTGCGTGGTGCGGGCCAGTGCTTCTTGAAGATGAAGACTTGTGTGCTTACGGATCGAGGGCGGTGAGACGGGTGAGAGATGGGTGGGGTGGCGACTCGTCGATGAGGGAACATGCGGGGAAGCTGTGCATAGTTGCGGGAGGACGGATATGCCGGGTGAGTCGGTGTTGTTACGCGAGCTCGGAGTGCCAGCGGCAAGAGGGGCAACCGCGCTTCACTTGATTCCGCCCGCCGCGGCCCTCCCTTGACTCCTGCCCACCACCATCCCGCCCGCCGCCCGCCCGCTGTCGTCGGTTCCGCACCCGCCAGGCTCACTCACTCACAGCGGATTCACGGGCTAAGCAGCTCCAGCCAGGCTCGGATCGCCGGCCCACACATCTCTTCTCTCGCCCTCAGCCCAGCTCGCACAATGGCCAGCCCGACCTCCAAGCCACGCTCGCCCACCAAGGCGCAGTTGCTCAAGCAGCTCGCGGTCAGTCAGCACAAGTCCCGCCCGTCGCTGATGGCGCTTACGCTACGCAGATTCTCGACTCGATCCCGGACGTCTTCCTCCCGCCCACCCTTCCGCCGAGTCCCCCAGCCTCCCGCGGAAACTCGCCCGCCGCCAACGGCGCCCAGAAGCGCAAGCACGACCAGATGCCCGATGGCGAGCCCGCCAACAAGCGCGCGCGCACGGCAACTGCGCCGCAACTGCCCAGTCCCCCAAAGACCTCGTCTTCGGACTCCAGCGCCGGCTCTCCCGCCCAGTCCTCCGTCGCATCCGCCGCAACCTCCACAAGCGGCCCGGACTTTGTGCCGACGCCCGTAAAGCACGCACCCGTCGACCCGGTATACTGCAAGATGCGCCAGGCCACCCTGGGCAAGGTCGGCAAGAAGTACAAGCACCACGCCGACAGCCGCGAATACACCCTGGCCAGAGACCACAAGCGCGACAAGGCAAACGATTCGCGCGAACAGCTCTTGGTCTTCATCGAGTCTGCAGAGACCATCATCATCTTCGCCTACTCGTTCTGGCTCGAGGACCTGCGGAACGCGACCCTCCGCCCTGGCCACCAACCTAGCAATGCCCCGTTCTCCCCTGCCGCATGGCGCACGATCGGCCAGATACTGCAAGTGACGCTCAAGCGCGGCGAAACCGCCGCGAAATGCCTGCCGCAGCGTCCGGAAGAGCAGCAGACGCACGTTACCCGCGTCAGGGCCTGCTTGGCGATCCTGCGCCGCCTCGAAGGCTTTGTGCGCTCTTACCTCGGCCGCTCTAGCGCGTGGAGCGCCAGCCGCGTCCTCGCCGGCCTCTCTAGCCAGTCGAGCGCTGGCGCGATTAACGGGCGCTCCTCGGCGAGCACTTCGCCTCCGGGACAGCAGCCGACCCCGCCTGCCGTACCCTCCCCCGCACCGTCCACTTCGCATCTTCACCCCTCGCCTCAGCAGCACTCACCGGCGCCTGGGCATACGAGCGGCGTGACGTCTACAGAGCTGGAGGCGCTCGAGCTGGCGCTTGACGATGTGCGCGTGGCTAATGCCTCGCTTAGCTACGCACACGAGTCGCCGTTCATCCGGCCCGATGCGCTGTCGCGCGCCTTCCCGCACACATTCCGCCGACTGGCCGTCACACCTGGTACTGCTGTCCTCCGCGAGCCAGCGGTGCGACCCAACCAGACTGACTTGTTTGGTGTGGATCTGGATGCCGCTGCGGGCAAGGAGGTGCGCGGAGCAGAGCGGCCACGCTTCGTGCTCGCCGAGAGCGAGCTGGAGTGGCCGACAACGCCATCGTCTGGGCTCGGCGCGGGTATCGGTGCGCTGTGCTGCGTCGCACGCGCCATGGTCTGGGAGATGGGCCAGCCCATAGAGGGATTCATCTCCATAACGGAGCCCTGAGAGCCGCGTGACTAGTCGCTGCCAACGGTGCGCATTCGTTCCCTGCCGCAGCCTACTTTCCCGTACTCATGCGATGCGCTGCAGTGTGACCCACACACACGCTCATCATAATTATCATCGCACCCATCCTCATCATCATCTTGGATTACAACACCATCTTGGATCCTGGAACTCTCATCATCGGCACCGACATATACCTCGGCGGCCAGCGCGGCACATCGTAGCCTGCACGCGTACTTATACGCGACCCCCACCGGAACTGGAGCACATTGCTTGCTCGTGCCATACCAGCACAACACCCACATTAGACGTCCGCATCGGACATCGCGCGCACAGCGCAGCCGCACAACACCCCGTGCGGCACCCATCTATGCTTTCTGCCATCTCGGTCCCGGGTCTCTGGTCTCGTTGTCTCTGTAATCTCCCCTGGCTCTCGTCGCTTTCGCCCTTTTGCCTCGGCCCACATTTCTGCATTCGTCGCGCGCCCGCCCCGCGTCCCTTGCATTACTAGCACCCATTTCGGATCATCGTACACATTTCTTCACCTTTGCTCTTCCTCTTCTTCGTCGCACACCAATCCATCATCCATCATCCATCGCACGTCGCTGTGTTGTTCCTCCTCCACCATCCACATCGCTTGTATTCCTTGTCTTTGGTCTCGTCCTGCTGCTGTCTCGATCCTGCTTGTCCATAGCTTCCCTCCGCCGCCTGACTGCTTGTACATAGTGCCATCGTGGCTCTTGTGCCAGCATCGCATTCGCGTGACTGCCTGTGCGCGTATTATCATCACTTGTTTTTCCCCGTCGGGTTGTAAAATTACGCGTGCGCTAGTGCTGGCTTTACTCTGACTCTACACGTGAATTTGGCTTGCCATTCCGAGCAGAAGAGCAGGTGGCGTATTAGAGATAAATGTATCGTATTAGGGAGATAAATGTATAGCCCATGAAGTGACGAGCGCGGCGATGATGCGGGGGCGCAGTGCTGGCGATCAGAAGGACACAGAGTAGGAGGGTCAGGGATGGAGAAGGCGCAAAGTGCTACAGGTGATCGACGTCATGGTCAGGAATCTACGAAGAGCACTTGGGTTCATGATCAAAGCGAACGAGAGAGGAAAAGATGCAACGAGACCGCCGCCGCGACGAACGCGACCCACGACGAGGCTGCAGATGACTTGGCTGAGTTCGTAACGGCCGCGCCGGGGAGGTTGCTCGGCGTGTCGGACGACCAGATGCGGATGTTGCGGAAGTACGTGTGTTGCTCGTCGGGCGAGGCCCAGGACGAATCGCTCCCGCCGAAGAACGTGCTGTGAAAGTACGGTGTGATGCATGAGTACCGTTGGGAGGCAAATTCGAGCACACAAGACGACGCACGAGAACCATAGCCCGCCGGTGGTAAGACCTGTTCCGGAGCGTATTTGGAGGTTGCTGTGGTTGAGAGCGAGCTCGTCGTTGTAACTGGATAGTAGCAGCAAGGTGAGCGAGACGTAAGGGAATAAATAAGTATGCTAGGACGTACTACAGCGCGATCATTCCGTTTGCGATGTTGGGCGGGTTGTTCATCCACACGAACATCGTGATACGCTGCCATCTATACAATATATGAGTGACCGTGTCGAATCAGGATTGCGAATGCCCAGAGCGAACGTACTTTCCGGGAGCGAAGGTGAACGAGCCGCGACTAAGGCTGATGCCATAGTCGTCGCTGCAGAGGACGTTCGACTGCGAGCATAGACCATTAGGAGACGGTATGTAGGCGTAAACTGCGAGGGTATTGTCGGTCATGAGCGGGGAAGGCTCAGCCTAAGGACGGTACGCGCACCTTCGCCAGCGCCGCCAGTGCGCCACATCAAACGCGCGCTGAAGCAGTTGTGTCCTGTAGCCGGCTTGCCGCCGTCGCACTGAACGGTGCTCGGGCCTGCACAACCCACGCCATGAGCACAGATTAATGTATGTACAACGAGCGCGCACCTCCGCGTGTACCAGGCAGCTTCCCGCCCTTGACGAAGTCGAAGTTCTCGTCGAACGCGAGCTCGTACGAGAGCAGCATCGCCTGCTGGTTACTCGACCCGTTGAAGAGCGCGTAGAACTGCGCGCCGCCTGTACCGTGCGAATAGCTTCCCGCGGGATACGTCGCGCTCAGTGCCGTCCCATTTGCAGACGCCGCTGAACCCGAGCTCGAGCTGAAGTCGTCGGGCACGAAAGCGAGGTTATCCGCGTTCTGCTGCACGCGTCCTTGGCTGAGGCCCCAATTCTGCACCAGGAAGGCGCCAGCGTCGGATGAGGAGGACGAGGATAGAGTGGGGAAGGAGTACGCTGTGGATGCGGTGAGGGTGTACTGCGACGCGATGGCCTCGGGGGGCGTCGGCGTCGCGGCGAGCGCGAGACTGGTAAGGACCGACAAGGACAACGAGTAGAATGAAGAGAGTCGAAACATAGCTTGGGGAAAGGAGGTCGGCTCGCTGCGTGTGCCGCACTTGTCCCCTATTTTCCGAGAGTTAATGCAGGTCTATATGCAAGTGTGCAATGACGACAGCAACAGATGGATGGACAGATGGATGGTGTGCAAGAGCAGTAAGTATGATGGATATGAGAGATACAGGACGCGCCTGGGCTTGGGATACTTTTGTGGCTATCATTCTTCCTCGCTGTCGCTCTCGCCGGACCACTCCTCCGCCTCATCGTCGACGAGCCCGTTCCGCCGCCGTGCACCGGCGTCACTCCCACTCTCGTCATCATCCTCCTCGTCCTCTTCGTCATCTTCATCGAGTCCCTCCTCGTCCTCGTCCTCTTCTTCATCTCCAGAGCCAGGCAGATCGTCCTCGTCCTCATCGTCGTCGCCGAGCTCCACAACCTCCTCACTCCCAGCCTCGCTGCTCTGGTCCTCCTCAATGGGCTCCTCGTCGCTCTCTCCCTCGACATAACGTGTCCCCGCATTCGCAGGGTCGTCCTTTTTCGGCTTCTTCTCCGCCGTAACGGGCGCCCCGCGGAGGGCAGCCTGCGCGAGAACAAGTTCCAAGCGCCCATTGAGCGTAAGCAAACGCTCGTGCATCGCCGCGCGAGTCGTGAGCGTGCCGTGTAACGCCGCCAGACGCGCGACGAGGTCTGGCATCTAATAAAAGTATTCAGTAAGGCATGAAAGCGGGAGAGGGAGGACGCACAGTGAGGAGATGTGCGCTATGCGACACCAAGACCGCGCGCACCCAATTCAACAGACTCAACCCCCTCTGCGCGCTCGCAGCCGCAGCGTCCTGCTTCCTCCTCGCCAACCTCTCAGTCACGCTGATCAAGAACGGGACAGCCAATTGCGGCGGGAGTCTCCGCACTGTAGCCTGCACGATCCTCTGGTCTCCTCCATGGCGCAAGACGGTATCGAGCAGCTGCGAGTCACCGGCGTGGAGAGCCTGGACGAGCGTGCGCGCGAGCGACCCGGACGCTTTGGGGACTTTGTACGCTTGGAGACGGCGGCCTTCGAGTGCGCGCGTGAGGTCGTCGTCCGAGTCGTTTTCCGCAGCACCGCCCGGAAGTCCGATGCGTTGTCCAAGGGAGAGTTCGGCGAGCTGGGCGTCAAGGTGGCCGTCTGGGACGGGCGGGGCGTCCGCGTCGGGCGCGAGACCGGATTGGACGGCGAGCGTTGGGACTTCTTGGTACCGTTTATTAGGATGCTGCGAGGTGTTGGTAAAATGCTTGGGCATTGGAGGTTGCGTACCATTCCGCTCTCGTCCAGACTCGCGAGGCCGGCGTCAGACTGTGCGACCTGCACGTCGGCAATATACTCGCCCTCCTCGTCCGCGTAGCGCTGCAGATTTCTCAGACGTGAACAACAGAGGATATTGTCAACGTACAACAGTGTCAAAGACCGGTCGTGCGCCACCGGCGATGCGCACGATACATATTCGACCAGGTTGGCCAGGACGGAACGCGGCGCTGGCAATCTTGCCCTCGCCCGCGCCCTTGAGCTTTATCGCAACAGTCGCCTGCGGTTCCAGCGACGACGTCTTCTTCTTGGAGAGTTTGGCAGGTAGTGGCGTAACGTATGCCTTGCCCGAAGCAGAGACGGCCAGCAGTGCCTGGTCATCTGATAATGCAACGGAGAGCACGTCGGCGTCGAGGGGCATGGTAGCGAGCAACACGCCCTCGCCAGAGTCTGCGAGCTCCCAGACGTGTACTACGCGATCGCCGTCCGCGCACGAAACGACACGAGTGCGTGATTGATCCCACGCGACGTCGACGATGTTGGCCGCGTGTCCGGCAAGCGTAGAAACCTCCTCCGGACCGTCGTCGTCGAACGAGACCAATCGTGCGTCGTTGGAGCACTCCAGCAGCTCGCCGGTGCTACCTGGCCGTGCGCTGAGCAAACAGGACGACCGGGGACGTTTCCAGCTCGCGACCTGCTCCCCAGTCGACGGGTTCCACGAGCGCAGAGTCCCGTCCGCGCTGGACGTATACAGCAGTCCATGTGCGGCGGTAACGGCAGATATAGCAGTCGCGCTCGTCGCGTGCACCAGCGTGCGCACGATCCGTCCATGGGCGGGCGAGAACAGAGATAGAGCTCCAGATGTAAGACCCAAGGCGAGCGCGAGTCCACCTGGGGCCGCGAGAGTGCTCGCCTCCGCTTCTGAGCGTTTTTTCCGTTTCTTGGCTGGGCTCGCCTCGTCCGGCAACGCCGCCCACGCAAGACACGTAACGCGGGCGCCGTCGTCAAAGGTGTGTTCAGCGACGACGCGGGCGGTGGAGACGTCGAAGACGCGGAGACGGTGCTTGTCGAGCGCGAGGGAGACGAGCGCGAACTGGTCGCCTGCGGGCGAAAAGGCGCACAAGCTGGCGCGCACGCTCGAGCCTTCAGCTACGGGCTGGTTGAACGTCGACTGCGGCCTCGTCTTGGGCGGCTTGGGCGGTCTGGAGCCCTTTTTGCTCGACATGGCGGTTAAGCAGGACAAAAGCAGAAATGGCTGAGTCCAAATGCGCGGTTCCTACCACATCCTCCCCGGAATGGTAATGCTCTACCCCAGCACGACGGAGTTTCACAAGATTATGCAGACTTTCTAGTCAAAATGCAAAACGCGCTGACTCTGTCAGCGCAGCCCACAGGTGGCCCAGAAAATCTAAGGGTATCACAGACCTGTTATTGCTTCGAAGTTCTCAGGCATACCATATATTCTCAATAGTCGGAAGCAGAGACTCCCTAGTAGCACATTATACATCTTTCCACTTGCTTGACATTCACACGATCGCAACACCTTCAAGTTGGACACCCTTGAGTCGTCACTCTGTTCTCCGTTTCTTGCATTTTTATGGGGTCGCGCACCCGGGTGCCTCATTGTGTTCATCGCAGTCAGTCAATCTATCTTCGGTGAGGTTCAAACGGTCACATTAGAGTGTGGATGATAGTCCTTGCAGGCCGCTATGCGCGCTTCGGGGAGGTAGGCAGTAGTCCGCCAAGCATTATACACAAGGCATGGCGCTCCGCTACGATGAACCGTGACCCTCTCAGGCCGCAGCGCACTGGGGAGTCTGACCGGGCCCCTGGAGAATGAAGGTCCACTCCTGCAGCGGATTCAACATGTTGAGCGCCGTGAGGGTGAGCTATAGTAGCTCGCCAAATCAGTCGGGTGTTCACTGAGCCGAGACTGAAAGAATGCGCGCCTGGGAGTTTGCCACAGTAGATGTAGTAGTCGCCAGAGTCGTCGTGGGGAACGTGATACTTCATTCCGTCGTTAATCGTTGCATCAATAGTGGCAGCCCCAGCATCACTCACAAGTAAATGCCCGAGTTCGGGCGTAGCTCGGTCACGTTCAGCGGGGAAGCAAAGGTCTGCGCCGTGAGCCCGTTGCGCTACATCAGCCAGACATCCCACGTCAGCCATCAACTGCTAAAAGCGGCATGTTGGACGTACGGCGACACCGGTCGCGAAGACGTTGAGGCTCGGTATCAAAGCCGTGAAGGTGTAGAAGCCCGTTGAATTACCGTCGGTCGACATCCGGTGTATCAGCCACTGCGAGTAACGGTGACGACTTCAGAACATGCGGTCTGAGCGCTGAGCAAATGTGCGTTGACATACCTGTTGACTTGGGATACACGGGTCGGCGAGCGGCATTCCGAGGATCTAGAATGCAGTAGCATATTGAGCGACTGAGGAAAGTCTTAATGTGTTGCTTGCGTACTCCGGCGCCAGATACAGCTGTAGTATTATGCATTCGGTTGAGAAGTGACACGGACTGTAGCAGCAGGCGCACCTGTACTCCCATTCTGGATGGTATAGACATATCCCGTCTGCTGATTCTCGATAATGTATGGGCCGCCCGGCGACGGGAGACAAGCTGGGTGAAGATGCTCGTGAGTCGATATAGACAGTGTATGTGCCAGACTGCCTCGCGCACCGGTACTGAGAATGTCATAGGCAAAGAGGATCACAACGAGGAGGAGGGTTGTGTAGAGCATCGTCTCAGGCGTCTGTATTTGCGGTTCAGCAAACTACAGCTCTTATACGCTTCGAAGCTTAGTTCAGGCTGCAAAGAAGACAGGCCGAGTCGGATCCGCAGCCATCGAGAGCCGCGATGCTTGAACGTCGGACCCGTGGTTAGCATACTGGGAAGCGTGTTTTGTCACGCTCCAAGCCCCAGAAGCAGATAACGGCACCATTCCACTCGTCTAGGCAAGAAATAGGTGAGATAAACGAATGCGAACAAGGCTGGAGTGCAAGCGGGACTGTTGACTGGCAATGGTTGAGAGAGTGAGCAGCCTGGGACCTGGGTCTGGAGCTCGTCAACGGCTGCGAGGCATGCGAGGATCGGCGAATGTGTGGAGGTGGAGACATCAACATGACACCCAACGTTTTAGGCACGTGGAACGCCAATGCAGACGCGGAGAAGGATGGCGCAGGTCGGGTTGGCGCCAGCGGGAATCCACGAATAGCACATTGCTCTCCAGGACCCAACCAGTACCACGTCGTGTTCGCTCAACTCGTGGAGACAAGGCACTTCATGCATGAACGTTACTACGGAGAGTTCTGCGACGTCTTCAGGTGCCGCGACTCCGCAAGACAGTCCATCTGAAAGCGCTGCGGTTCTTGCAAAGGCGCTTTTAGTGAGTTTTACAGAGTCAAGACCACCGCGTAGACGAAAATGGCAAAGAAAATATTACAGTTGCAAGCAGCCGATGTTTTGAAGTGCAAAGCTGGGCATGAATCCACTCCGAGAAGCGCGGGAGGCAGCGTGTGAGAGGAGACGGGCGCGGGAGGCTGAAGCGCTGCGTGGGGCCGCCGACCTGTCCGCCAAGCGTTATACAGAAGAGAAGGCATGGCGCTTTACCCGCTACGATGACCCTCTCAGGCTGGAGCGCACTGGGGAGGTTGATCTGGCCCCTGAAGAATGAAGCTCCACTCCTCTAACGGGTTCAGCGTGTTCAGCGCCGTCAGGGTGAGCTATAGTAGCCCGATCGCCAAATCAGTCTCCTCGTTCAACCCACAAAAGGATGCGCACCTGGACGTTTGCAACGGTAGATGTCGTAGCCGACAGCGTCGTCGTGGGAAACGTGATGCTTCATTCCTGCGTCAGACCTCAAGCTTCAAGAGTGCCAGTCCCATCATCACTCACAAGAAGATGCCTGAGTTCGGACGCAGCTCCGTCACATTCAGCGGAGACGCAAAGGGCTGCACTGTGAGCCCGGTGTTCTACATTCCAGGTCACCGTCAAGTTATGGGAGCGGAATGGTAGACGCACGACGACGCCGTTCACGAAGACGCTCATGCTCGGCACCAAAGCTGTGAGGGTGTAGAAGCCCGAATTACCGATTGTCGTCACTTGATTGAGCAGCCACTGCCAGTCGACGTCAAGATATCAATGCGGCGTGAGCGGTGCATTGGCGTACCTGTTGGCTCGGGATAGACGGGCTGACGAGCGGCATCCCGATGATCTACACTTCATAATGAGCTTGGTCTAAGGTGTGTTGCCCGCATACTGTACCTTGGCACCGGGTAAAGCTGGGGCTCATGTTAGGACTCAGAAGCTACGCAGCCACAGGTTGATACGAGACGCACCCGTGCTCCCATTCTGGATGGTCAACACGTATCCCGTCTGCTGGTTCTCGATAATGTACGGCCCGCCCGACGCCGGCAGGCCCGCTGGTCACTCGTGAGTCGATGTAGATATCAATGCAATGACTAGAAGGCCGAGCGCACCGGTACCGAGAATGAAGAGGAACACGCTGAGGAGGAGGGTTGTCATCCTAGGCTTCTGTTTTTCGTGGTTCAGCATGCTATAGCCTGAGCTCTTATACCGGTCCAGGCTGCGAAGGAGACAGGCCGAGTGGGATCTGCAGCCACTCAAGAACCGTACTGAACGGCATGTTCTGTTGCGCTCTAAGCCCTGCAGATGGCGGAAGCAATCGAACTCGGATACCGCAAGAACTCTTTGCGGAAAAACGAGAGAACAATCGCGAGTCGAGCGAAAGTGGCAACAGTGGGGTGTACTGAGAGAGCTTGGGCACCGAGGAGACCGCAAGTAACTGGTGCGTGGGGGAGACATCGATGTGCCTTCGTTTCAGGCCGACACGTGGATCGCCAACGCAGAATGGCGCAAGTGCAGCGAGAAATGGAATCGCACGTGCCTGCGCGAAGAGCAATCCAGACTTGGGCGGGGGCAAGGTGGCATGTCAAGCTTGAACGTTGAACATAACCGCGGGGAGTTCTGCGACGTCGACAGCTGACGCGCGACAGTATACCTGATCATGAGCGAACTGTTCTGCATACAGAGTCCAGACTACCACAAAGAGGAAGACGCATGATGAGTAATGAAAAAATTGCAGGTGATCAAGCTGCTGCTGTTGTGACGTAGAGCTGAATACACTTCGAGCGCGAGTGAAGCGTCGCTGTGCGAGCAGGGACATGGGGCTGCGGACCAAGACGTGCGTGCGGCGGGACGTCTAACTCTGGGCTTGGTGTGGTACGGAACGCGCGGGGAGGATACGCGGGACAACGAGAGAGGAAGAAACGAGACGGTCGACTCCACGCTCACGGCTCGGACAGCGAGCGAAGCTGCGATGAAGCGGACACAAGCGCAGACTGGGGAGAGCACAGGCAGATATGCGGCCGGCGCCCTCATAGACGGGCAAGTCGATGCCGAATTCGAATGGGGCATCGCACGGGTGAAGCGACGGCGATAAGCGGTGGGGATTGCCACTCCGACGCGACGCGTCACCTTGACCTCGTCCACGATGGTGCGTGCATTCTCTGGACCTCGTCGTCGTCTCTCGCTCATAGCGCTGTCTTAGTTCCGAAACACATACGACTCTGACAACACAGTCTTCTCGCCCCAGGGCCGTCTTCACCAGGTCGAGTACGCGCTCGAGGCTGTCAAGCAGGGCTCAGCCGCCGTCGGTCTGCGCTCCAAGACGCACGCCGTCCTTCTCGCGCTCAAGGTACGTGCTCGCACTTGCACCATGTCTTTGCTCACGCGTCTGCAGCGCTCAACCGGCGAGCTCGCGTCGTACCAGCAGAAAATGTTCCGCATCGACGACCACGTTGGCATTGCCATCGCAGGCCTGACCTCCGATGCCCGTGTGCTGAGGTGCGTGTGCTTGAGTGGCAGCGCGGACGGTCGGCTGACGCGCGTCCTGCAGCAACTTCATGCGCCAGCAAGCCATGGCCTCGCGAATGCTCTACAACCGTCCCGTGCCCGTCAACCGTCTCGTCTCTGCCATCGCCGACAGTGCGTGTCGCGTCGTACTTAAACGTTGTGCTGACGCATGCCACGCGCAGAGGCGCAGGTAAACACGCAAGAGTACGGCCGTCGGCCATACGGTGTTGGCTTCCTCGTTATCGGCCAGGACGCGCTCGGCCCGCACTTGTACGAGTTCTCGCCCAGCGGTACCTCGTACGAGTACTACGCCATGTCCATCGGCGCGCGCTCCCAAAGCGCAAAGACCTACCTCGAGAAGCACTTTGCGTCTTTCGCCGACTGTACGTCTTCTTACACTCTCCACGCTTCCATGAAATGGAGTGAGGCGAAACGCCCACGCTCGCGCGTCTAGTCCTTAGTCCCCACTCACGCACTTGCGAACATCGCACATCTGCCTCCCTCCCTTCTTCCATTCACAATCCATAAATCTCTGGTGTTGTGCCTCACACTCACCCATCCACAAACACTTGCATTTCCGTCCACTTGACCAAGACTGACACGACTTGCAGGCACGCTAGAAGAGCTCGTACAGCACGGTCTGCACGCCCTGCGCGAGACGTTGCAGCAGGACAAGGAGCTCACCATCAACAACACGAGCGTCGGCATCCTCTCCGGACCCGGCTCGTCCTTCAAGATCGTCGAGGGCCCCGAGCTCCAGCCGTTCTTGAGCCTTATGGTCCCCAAGGCCGACCCCGCGGCACCAGCTGCTGCACCGGCGGAGGATGTACAGATGGAGGATGCTAGCTAGACGGCGCGCTTTAATTCAACTTGCTCTCGTTCATTACTTTCGAACGCTGGGATTTCGGCGTGCGTCCAAAGTATTGTAGTGGGAGTCGTTGATATGCATGGACGACTGATAGAGAGGTTGCGGTCTGCGCATTCGGAGGACGGGCTTGAACTCTAAGGACTCGTAGACTGGGAGAGATCGTTGAGCAACACGTCTTTCCTGGCGGGTCGCGTTTTCGCGCATTCAATTCCCGACTCACCAATTTGACCACCCCTACCATGCATGGCCGACATTTCGAATATCGAGTGCGCACGCCTGCACCTACACTTACTCCTTAGCTGACTGCTGCCTTGGTAGACAACGTGGATATCACACTCAAATAGAACGAGCGCGCATACACAAAACCCGAATCATGGTCTCGAATGCCCACTCATCCGGTTCCACCATAACTGCCGGCTCCGGGGCCTGGGAGAGCGTCGGTGATGCTTGGTTGGACCCAAGGCCTGTGTCGTGTGTGCAGGTGATTCGCACGAAGATGCTAAAGAGGCGTTCACGGAGCTGGACGAGGATTGGAAGCGGGATTCCTTCCGGTGGGGCCCACGGGTAGATCATGGCATGTGTCCCGGGCAGGTATACAGAGGCCTTCCCGGACGGATCTGCCTCCGCATCGTCCGCATCTAAAAGCTGCGATAGAATCCAACATGTCCTGCAGCACTTTTTGGACACGCCGATGACCGTCGGCTTCGCCTTTGGTCCGCACTCAGGCACTGACCCACGGAACGTACCTTCAAGATGTTCTCGAAACCTTCCGTATCGTAGGCGGTGTTACCCGAGCGCTTGAGGCACATGAGCCCCATGAGAGCTGCCTCGGCGTGGACAGTAGCCTTCTTCGCAAAATTCTGGGCCGTTCTCTCCGATGTAGGCATGAACGGCGGCAAATCGGAAGGACCCTTGACGACGTTGCCTTGCTTTGCCAGCTTGGTGAGACCCACGGAGCAGAAGAACGCTAGTGCGCGAGCACAATGTTCGGGAGTGGTGAGAGTTTCGAGATACCGAGTAATGAAATCTCCGGTTGTTGACTGGGTTATGCCCGACTTGACGGCGTTCACACGGACGTGTGCGACGCGGAGCGACACCCCCTTAGGAATGTGCTCGAAGATGCGAGTGGCCGCGTCGTACCAGGCGCACAGTGTCTTGAGGTAGCGGACTACAAGCGACCCCCCATCTTCGTCGTTTTCGGGGTAAATGGCGTCCTTGTCGTAGTCTACGGGACGCAGACGTGTCACTGGCTTCGCTGGCGGGCATTACCGTATTAACGTCTACAACTACCGACCGGAGTTTACCATGAGGGCCGCGCCGACGTTTCCTCAGTAATCATACTTTCTTCCCCTCTAGAAGCCCATGAGTTGAGACCTCCGTACCATCTCCAATCCCTATATAATTTTTTTGTGTCCCGGATGTTGTGCTGATGGGAGCCAACCGCACATCCGGGAGCAATGGAGGACGGGCCGTCAAGAGCCTGAGACCCTCTCCCCAGCCCGTAAACCATAACAACGACATCAGAAGCTACCCAGAGCATTCTGGTCGCTTAATTTCGATCTCAGTGAACTTCAATGTCGTTGAAAGGTCTCTGGCTTGCAGAACATCGAACCCGTAGATTTTGATGGCCGCGGGAGGGACGTCCCTTCGAGCGCCCAAGAAGCGCCCTCGCCTCGGACATACCGACCGACGTCCTGCCCGTCCAAGTAACGACTCAGAGGCCTGGAGGATTAATATTGCGGGCAGTCCATTTCGCTCGCCAAGACTAAAGGGTTCGTCAACGTCAACCCTAGGTACACGTAGCACCCTGAGCGTTGTCACCGGCGCTTTTTGGTTTACGTACTTCGCAACTTAAACGACGGCCCCGGCCCGTCGACGACAAGCCGTACTGTAGGTGCTACTGCAGTACTGCATGCCGTTCCCAGCACAATATTCCGTAGATTGTCATAAGTATATTACAGGTACTCAAAGTATAAAGCCTCCTGGGCTAAGCGTTCCGCGAGGGGGTGGAGCGTGCCGCGGCCCGCGCACTGCGTAGGTACGCGTGAACGTCAGCCCGGATGCGCAAGCTCAAGCGACAAAGGACGCGAGTACGCATTGCGCGCTGTGTCGCTGTCAGCGCGTCGGGCAAGGCATCGCGAGCAGCAAGGTGCACGCGTAACGCGTACGCCGCCACATCGGTTCTGCCGTGGCGTTGGCTCTCGTCTTCTCGCCAGTTCGAGCATGCACGGTACGAACGATTTAAGAGATAAAAGGTTGAGTTAGCTACATACGACTACATGGCGTGGGCGGCAGCGTGCTCGGTATGGCGACTGGATCCAGGCACGTTGCACCGACACGGTCAGCAAACGCCGACAGCGCGTGCGACCCGTCCAGCCTACGTCTGTCCTGCCACGGTAGGCTGGACAGACGAAAAGAGTGCCCGACTCCTCGTGCGCACCGGCGCGAACGCCAGCGCCACGATAGCGCAAGCTCGCCACAGCCTGCCCGCACGTACGTTCGCATGAAAAAGACGGGGCCTTGGGACGCGGACGGTCAGCGGGGGCGCTCGGCGAGCAGGCGCGTTGGGCGGCGAGCGGCGATGAGGTCGGGCGGTGAGCGGGCGTCGTGGTCAAGAGCAAAGCACGAAGCACTCGGTCGGTCGGAGCCTTGTGGCGTGATATCGGAATGTTTACGACCGAGGTTCCGACTGGCCCGATCAAATGATCCGACTTGGGCGCTCGAAGGGACGTCCCTCCCCGGGACAATCAATTCTACGTACGCGACGTTCTCGACCCAGAACATCGAACCCGTAGATTTTGATGGCCGCGGGAGGGACGTCCCTTCGAGCGCCCAAGAAGCGCGCTCACCTCGGACATACCGACCGTCCAGCCCTGCCCGAGGAGCACTTACTCGCAAACGCAAAAGCCCCTGCAGTGCGTAATATCCGCGCGTTGATCGCCACGCACTAAACTCAGCAAGAACTGACGAAGGCTAGGCCTAAGACAACTCTAGGAAAAAGGGAGGGAGGGTGGATGAACACAACACAAAGATGAAGT